>APFE030896449.1:0-16639 GCA_000404065.3 Pinus taeda | reverse complement strand
CTTGTCTATTATTTTTTTGCTTGATCTTTATGTGCTTCTACCGTAAAGAGTAGAAGTAGATTCTTGTCTCTTGTTTTAGTAGATTACATGATCTTGTGAATCTACAGGATTTTCTACACAATACAATCCTACTTTATCCCATGGCTAATCCAATGGAAAAAAATTAAAATTCATTTGTATAATAAGCATGTATTCCATAAATATAGGTGACAAATCATTTTCCTGATCATTTGCATTTCCATCAGGATCATAATCATGATCACTTGTGTATGCATCTACTTGATTTGCATCAATGTCCTCATACAATACATTGCCTTGACCATGCATTGTATTCTCTATCTCAATCTCTTCAATGGGAATCAACGTTTCTTTACCAAATACTATATCATGATCTTTATCTTATTCTTATAATGTTTCCTGTAAACTATTACATTTCCCATGGACCGTTATATCAACACATTCCATGAATTTCCTTTAAAATGACCATCCTGGGCTTGTTACACAATCGATTAAAAATGACTGGTTAATTTGAAGAGTGGAAACATATGGCTCATTAGTATTTAATAAAATTCATCATGTATTTGCACATATAAATCCATACTCTTCATGTTGTATTGTGGATGGCTTGATCCATCTACATTTTAGTAATATAGAAATAGTTTCACCATACTCAACTTGAATAATTTCTTGTATGAATCTAACATAAAATTTCTTCTCAATGTTGTGATGAAATTCAATATTAACATTACAATCATAATTTTCCTTTCATGTGTCCCTTTCTTCCACTCTTCAATTATTACAATAGGCCCACATCCCATATAAAGAATCATATATATGTGGAGGTCATGAAATCTTGATTTCCTCGATTTTTATATTTTATCTTCTTGTCATGCATCATTAATTACATCAACAATCCAATCATCAAATTTTGGAAAAGAACCATCTCTAATATTAAAATCCTGAAGTATACACTTTCGAGATGGACACATCCCTGTTCAATCTCTTCTTTGTATTTTCTAAATAGGATATGCACATACAATATTGTAAGAGTGATAATAAAATAACTATTAAATGTAATTAAATAAACAAATTATCATGCAAATAATATTTCACCTTGCAAATTATTAAATGAGGATGTGTTTGAAAAACATAGGAATGTGTTGCAATTCTTTCCTCATTTGACATCTTGAAGCAACACCTATTTCCTTATAATACTTTACCTACGACTCTCTCATCATCATCGTCATCCCATACACATCAATTGACATCACTAAAATCCTTCATATGTTCTATAAAAAATCCTATGGCCTCTTGCATTAAATATACCTTGCACATGTTGCCTTCTAGTTTTGCTTTATTATGAACAAAGTTTTTTAGAAACTTCATATATCATTCTATAGGAAACATCCATCGTGTTCCTATCAAGCCATAATTCCCTAGTTCATGTTATAGATGTATGAGAAGATGCATAGAAATATTGAACATCGTTGGTGGAAATTCTCATTTTTCATTTTCTAATTGATTGATTCCCTTCCTTTCATTATTGTTATGCATGTTGTTTACATGTTGCTAATATATGAATTCTCAATGGTGATTATCATGCTAACATAACCCTACTGGAATATATTTGGGTATTGTTTGTTGGTTGATTATGTGCAGGAGCTTGGCGCTTGGAGAAGAAGATTTGGTGTCCCTCAAGTTGGTTCCATCGACTACCTTCTGGGCCTTCACTTGAAAGGTACAACTTCCCTCTTTTTCTTGTATTACATGTTATAGATTTCTTGATTGGAAGGTTGTTTGGATCATTCTCTTGATTTCACACACATTTTTCTAGTGAACCTTGGGCATGGTTCATGGAGCAATAGTTCCTTGTGGATGTGTAATTTCAACTAAAACAACAAGCGATATACCCAACTAATCTCTAACTCTAGCCATGGATTTTATCTAAATTTTATTCATAAACTATAATGGATATTCCACTCAATAGTTCATCACAACAGATCTAATAAATTATACTAAAAAATCCAAAATCTACAGTGTGATGGTTTATTTATCTTTATATTTTTGGATCTATAAATTATTGTTATTGTGTATCCATATAATTCATAAATATGAAAAAATATATAATATAAAAATAAAAAATCGCAAACCACATTTGACACAAGATATATCCTAGGAAACCATTTCGGGAGAAAACCTAGTTGGAAGGTGAGGAACCTCTTCTCTCTTTCTCTAAGTAGAAAATGGTTGAAAGTAAAAATAAGTAAGGATTGTGGCTCAAGGGAAACTACAATGAAAAAATTCTCTCTCTATACTCTCTCCTTATTTCTCTCAGCTACTCTTCTCATCTATGTAACAAAACTTCCTTGAAAAGAATTGAACTCCTTTTCCTCCTAGTGGCCTGAAACTAAGACATCCTGATATCCCACTAGTGGCTAGGTTTGACTCCTCCTACTCTTAAAAAGAATTATAATATGGAATCTTCTAGATTTTTCTTCCTCATGATAATGTTTCTGGCCCATTTTCCATAAATAATGGGGGCTAACATGGCATCTTATTGAATTATGGTGGAAAAAACAAGAATGTCAACTTTTGAGTGGTGTAAATTTTTCATATGGATTGTGGTTGAGGCAATTTTTTCTCTGTTAGAAATGTATCTATGTGTAGAATACAAAAAAAAGGTCTAATGCTATATAGGAAAATGTTTACCCCAAAAAAACTTTCGTTTTCTGCCTCGAAATGATTCCATAAGGTTTCATACCCCAATTTTCCAAACTAGATCCCATTGGTAAAGGTGGTCCTATGAGTTGATTCTTCCACTTTTTCCACTCTAAATGTTAGAGGTAATTTTCTCATCAAATGAATAAAAAATAATACTTTCAAGGTTGGTGATGATATTCCTAACAATAAAGAAAAAAAATTATCCTACAAAACCCTATATCACTAGCGCTATCTTCATATCTACAATAAAGAATGTTAGAAATCCTATAAAATCACTTGCATAAACTAAAAAATATATGCTGAAAATAAATAAAATGAACCCAATGGAAAGAAATTCATCCTTTTATTATTAAAGAAAACACCTGGTTGAGTAGAACATATACATGAGTTTGTAACATCCTCCTCCATGTGATGGGTCCTTCGATTCCCTATGCTTCTTATGGTTGTTTCTTCTCTATCTTTCTGGTTGTAATAGAAAAATGGAGAATATTGGTAGAACTCAATGTGTAGAGCCTATGAGCGATGATAACATAATGATGATGATGATTATGATAATGTGTGTAGAGTGAGGGAAAACCTCTCTATTTATAATAAAATGCTATGATAGATCTATATCTAGTCAAATAATAAAATACTACTAGACCAAATCAAGATCTAACTATTAGGAGTATTTTATTATATTTAAGAGAGGAAAAGATTAATGAAATGGTCAAAAATATTTATTTAGTGAACCAACTCAAAAAAAAATGATTAATTGACTTAATTAAGTAAAATGGTTAAAGTAAATAATAAATAAAAATGATTTATTAATTACTTTAAGGGGATTTGGTCAAAGTGATTTAGAAATAATTACTAAATAATGATTTAATCATTATAAGGAGAAATGTGTAGAGACTAAGGAATAATAAATAAAAAATGGTTTATTTAATTATTGTTGGGTAATGTAGTTAGAAATAATTAATAAATAGTGATTTAATAGTTATTTCAAAGGAATACTAAGATAGGAGAATGGAGGGAACACAAAGCTTCATTGTTATGGCAACTAGAACTTATACCTAGCCAGCCTCTACTCCTCCTCTCTCAGTTTTACGTAGATGGAAACTTTTTCACTCACCTTTTTCCTTTTTAACCCTCGATATTAGTCAATTTGGTTGGATTTATTTTTTATTTTGCAGCCCCTTTGTCATATGAAATTCTGAGTATGCCTCCCTTTGTGAGCTTGGTGGATGGATCGTCCCTTCCCTTCACTTTAGGATAGGTTGGGAAGAGAGTCACATCCTATTTCTTGTTGGATCTTTCTCATAACCCTTCCTTTTGAGATGTGTTAAAATCAACAGTCAATTCTCCTTTCCATGGACCTTCTGTTCAAGAAGCCCCTATGCTAGAGGTTCCTTTGCTGACTTAAGATTTTCAAGATGCCAAGTTTTTCTTAGAGTGTGGATTGATATGTAGATTCAATGGCCTATCAATTTGTTTAGTTTATTTCCTCTCCTAGATTTCTGAGCACTAGAAGTATCTAATACCAGATAAGATAAACATCTACCCTCTATCCAAAGCCTTCTTCATTTTAGTATTTGAAAAAGCGTAATATCGGGCATTGATATCATACTCTAGTCTATGATTCTGGGGAAGTGCAGGGTTGTCAATGCAACCTTGGTTCCCCTCCTTCAACCCCCTTTTGGCCTTTATTTCCACTTCTCTAGTCTGGGTAAAGATCCATAATCTCCCTCTTCTTTTGTGGAATCTTCCATTTGTGAAATCAATTGGAAATTATTTCGGAAGATTTTATCATCATAACAATGAAACAAAATAGTATTTGAAACCTACATATTCCTGCATTTGTGTGGAGATGGATTTCAATAAGGACTTTCCTGTGGAAATTAATCTATTAGGCCCAGATTATCGATGGGTCAAAAAGTTGGACTGTGAAAATATCTCTTTCCATTCTTTCAAAAAAAATCCTAATGCTAGGACTATTAAAGCCAAAAAATCTAGTCATAGAACATGATATTTGGTAGGAGTCAAATCAAATAATTACACAATTTTTAAAGGATCTTCCATCAGTTAAGAATAAATCTGCACCCTAGAAAGAGACATTAGCCCCCATCCATGTGCATGGAACCCTGACAAAAAGTTGAGAGGAGACATAATGAAAAAAAGGAAAATGAGGACAAACTCAAGACTACAAGCTCTTCAAATGCTCCTCATAATTCCAATTTGGAAACTAAAGATAATTCAAGGCTATTCAGTGTCTCCACTCTCTATTCAAAAAACAAGAAAAATTTTCAACCTCTTGGGAATATCAGATACAGGATAATGAACAATAAGAGAACATGGATGTGGTGGGTGATATTTGAGTTGACAAGACGGAAACTGAATCAACAAATGTTAAAGATAATGTAGATTGGATTAAAGTGAGGAGAAAGGATGAGAATACTTCACCGAGGAAAACAAGAAGTCATAAAAAGATGAATATAAATGAGAATCTAGGAAAATTCATGACTTCCAAGCTTATTTAAATGTTTGTGCATTAATGTATTGAAAATTTGTCTTATTTTTAGGTTAATTTTTTAGAATATATTGAAGGTTTCAATGTAGAATTATATTGCGGAGATTCCATGTCAAAATTATGCAACTTCGATCAAATTCCACTTTAGACAACCCATATGATGAAGATAATAAGTGCAATAGACTCCTCTTTTCGAGAGGACCAAAATCAACCTAAATATCAACTTATTTGGACGAGAAGAAGTTAGTTTTTGAATTTATTTATTTACTCATGTATATTGGATTAGGTTAGCCCTAAGCACATTTAAAATTGGATAGGTCAGCCTCAAAATCAAGTGGACCCTCATGAAAGCCTATATATAGAATATATCTCAAGCTCATTTGGACACAACTATCAAGCACTCTTTTCTCTCTTCTATTGTTTTGTTCATATGAGCTTGACGAAGGAAAGCTTGGACAATGGGTATTTAACTACAAGGTCAAAATTTGTAGGTGTCTAGGGTTTTTGAGTCATGAATGCTCTTATGTAACTAAAGTTTTTTTTCCCTAGAATCTGGCACACAATGGTCCTGAGAGCATCTAGGAAGTGTCGGACGCTCGCACACAGTATCTAAGGGAGCATCTAGGAGGCTAGGGCTTCCACAATTTTGTTTGGTCCCCAGATGGTTGCATCCAGTTCTCTAGAGGGTGTTTAGATCAATCTTGGATGCTTGCATAGAGTGTCTAATGGAGTGTCCAAGAAGCTAGCGCTTCCGAAGTTCTGTTTGGTCCCTAGACACTTGCATTCATTTATCCAAAGGGTGTCCGTATGAGTCTCATATGCTCATACAGGGTGTCTAAGGGAGTGCCTATGCGGCTAGGGTTTTTTGTAGTGTTTTTATACCTTTGACAACCACATGTAGTTCTCCTAGGAGCTTCCAGATCTATCCCAGATGCAGTCATCCAGTTCTCTAGAGAGTATCGGGATCTATCTTAGACACTCACACATAGTATATCTACATGCATATGGTGCAAAAAGATGAAGTATCAATATTCTGAAGATTCCACTCTATGACATCCATATTCAGCAGTTGAATACAGTCAGTGACAGTGCATTGCAGTTCTCAAAATCAAGTTCTTTGAGTATAAGTATGCTTATGTTCATGTTATGGATATTCTAGTTTTTTGTGTTTCATTGATGAAGATATGGATCATTGTAATCTCTTTGGCTAAATCATTTTATGATGATCTATGAAGAAGAATAATTTATAAGGGTTTTCCCCATAGTGTTTTTTGTCGTGGTCTCTAACCAATCCCAGTGTCTCTATGTGTGCATGCTTCTCTTCTATTGTTCGTTTATTTCCTGCTACACAGATGATGATGATATTGTTATTTCTACATAGTTGCATATGTTGATGAATAATAATGTAAATCTAAATAATGTTATAATGTTATGGGTTGAACCTAATGTGTTAATGAAGAAATCCAATTATCAAATCAAAGAACAATGTAGCCCTATGGAAATTGAACAGAGGCAAAAAGACTATGTTATGGATATACTGGAATGTTGAAGTCGTAAAGATCACAAAATCAAGTTCTGTAGCCCTAAATGTAAATGGCTTTGGTCATGTAATCCAAGTTTTATAATATAAATCTAACCATTTTGTTTAAAAAAAAAAATTTATTTCAAAGAAATAATAAAATTAGTCCTATGAGGTTTTAGGTTATTTTCATAAATAATTTAGGACAATTGTTCTATAAATTATTTCCAAAGGTGAACGTGGGTTTTCGTGTGTAAAAACCCATACTACACGACATATTTCGATCATCCTAGTGGAAAATGGATAGGTGATCACCTTTTAGTTGATAAAAAAGTATCAAGATGGATGAAAAATAATATGGCGATACAGTCCATATCACACCTCCCCATTTTGGGAGGCTTTCAGTCCCAAAATATTCCATTCAATGAAGTGAGGAAATTTTCCTCCACCTTCTCTTGAGTGTACCATTTAGCCTTGCCTGGAAGCTATCCCTTTCAACCCAATCTACAAAAATCCATGATACTAATATCTTTTAGTTCTAGACCTCTTTCACAAAATTGTATCCTCGATCAACTCTTCATGACCATCTAGTGCCAAATCCTCTACAAAATGTATGACCTATTCTTCCTCCTAATCTAACATGGAAGGATCATACGGTTTCATATTCTCTACATTCACAACTAAGTAAATGTGCATGCATGGGGATATATTAAGTCTATAGTCATTATCTCCCACCTTAAACAACTTCTTTGTTCTGTGTTTGTCATTCCCAGCCTTACATTTTCCTATGAATTGCAGTATATCTTATACTTTTATTTGGATCTACCTGATCTTCTCAATATTTTTTTCTTCTCTTAAGGCATCACTTGTAAGATCCTCCCTTACTCATCGTTATTACCCATATTCAATATCCAAAGGTGAAGGTGGAAAATGTCAAAAATAATTTTCAAATGGGGACTTACCAATGGAAGTTTGGACTACTACGTAATAACAATGTTATATATATACCATATTTTCACCCCAACTCTTTAGATGCTTCTCATTGTATCCCTCAAAATTTGCACCAAAGTGTTGTTGAATACTACTATCTACCCATCTATCTTCGAATGGAATTTCATAGACCTCTTCAACTTTTTGTCCATCTTCTCCCACAACATAGTCCAAAATGCACTAAGAAATCTTGTGTCCCTATCTAAAATGATACCCTTTGGTATCTTAAAGTGCACCAAAACTTGTCCTTCTAACAAGTTTGTTGCTTCTTGTCCATTGATGGTATTTTTATAGGGCATCAAAACACACATTACATAAATTTTGAGGTAAAAATGGGTCTCAAAATGAAAACATGTACTAACAAAATCAACTTTATGGCAACTAATAAGATTCAACATGATGGTGTCATCCCCAAGGGGGAATATTTTTGGAGGGAAAAAAAGAAAACTACCCTTTTTAGTCATAGTTTGGACTTATATCCTTGTAGGTTTACTCAAATTTCAAGTGTATACACCCATTGGATACGCAATTAGATCATAAATCCAATAATTACCCACTCTAAATACTTTTGAGTATATCCACACATAGTAAAATTCAAAATATGTGAAAAAATGTGTTTCAAATACGTTATTTCTTGTATTTTGAATTTATCTCATTGTGCATCTACTCAAAAGTATGTAGAGTGGGTACTCTTTGGATGCACAATCTAATTACACATCCAACATGTGAACACACTTCAATTGTAAGTAAACCTACAAGGAGATAAGTAAAAAATATAATTAAAAAATGTAGTTTTCTTTCTTTTATTTTAAAAATCCATCACTCCTTTTTTTTATTGTTATTTTATTAGTTTCCTTAGGAGGCCCATTTTAGACCTAAAAATTACCCTAATACATCTTTCTAAACTTGTTAAATACCACGAACAAATAGTAATGTCCCTTCTTGGGTGTTGGTAAACCTACCACAAAGTCCATTGAAGTGTTTTCCCAAGGATAAGCGGGTACATGTAAGGGATGATATAGACACTATTTCCTATAACTAGGCTTGTTGTTACAAAAAATCATGCATCTACAATGATGACAAAAATGACATATTTGATTAGATTTTAATTACATATCAAATAAATGAGTAACTATTCATTAATTATCAATCTAATGTTCATATGAACTTGTGAACTCTCATGCACCATATATGCTAGTATAAGACTATCATATTGTTGATTATCTTGTAATATTCTAAAGGAAAGTCACAAAGAAAGGTATTAAATTTCTTTCACAAATCACTAAGAAAACTAAACTACACTTGAAATCAAAACCACACTTAAATAATTGAAATGCACACTTCTACATAGTGGGATTAGGAAGCTTATTTCTATGATCCCCAATAGAGCCACAATTGCTAATCTAAGTTACAAGCAAGGAAATATCACTCCTCAAACGAATGGGCTTAGGGAGTTTGTTGTTTTAACCCCCAGCATATGTATAAGACACCACATAGGTGGGAAATAAATCGCTTAAGCATCAAGAAGGTGACTTTCTTAAGGATTAGATAATCCTAAATTTTGTAACAAAGATTCTAATGAGATAGAATGCTCGTAAACTACAGTATAAAAGGATTAAACTACAAGATATATTGTATAATATTCAAAGCACAATTTTATTGTAAATAATTTGCCTATAAATAGAAATGATAACTACAAATTATGTAAAATGGAGTAAATAGACAAAGTAATTCGAAACGGGGTAAAAAATCATTAATCTTGAAAACATAGTACTTCTACTTATCTAATTAGTGAATTGGAACAATATAATAAAATAGAACATATGTTATACTAATTGAAATGTAAAGAAGTGCTTAAACTATCTAGTTACAAGTAGTACCTAACCAAGGAGGGGGTTGTACCTTCTTTGTGAGGCATGAGCTATAGAAACAACACTAAGTAATCACCACACAATTGGATAAATGAAATGGAGATGAATCATGAAATTATACTAGGAATTTAAAATGTAGATTACAAATTGATTTCTCTCACTTTTGTTCTATATTCCTCTCTATCTCATAGCTCAGGTAGAGTCGATATTTTATACATATTACTTTTTATCTCAAATTATCCAAGAAATTGAGTGATAGCCATGAGAGTCTCCATATTCTCGCCATGGTTTCCAAACTTACAACGATTTCTCAAAAATGTATAAATGAGAAGACAACATTGATTCTCAACTATGTGGCAGGTGGCATATACTTTTCTTTCACAATGTGGTTAGATTCTCTCTGCTAGATGATCCTTAGCCTCTATTTCTTTCCTTCTTCAGGCGCAAAAAAGGTTGGGAATCAATTATTGACAACTGGAGGTTGACCAACTGCTAAAATGTGGCAAGTACCCAAGATTTGTGGAAACTATGTCCAACAAATAAGTATTAGTGCATTGTAGTAATGGTTTCTAGGTGAATAACTAGCCCCCTAGTGAGTTGCAACATTAGACTTCAGGAGAATTGTAGCATCAGACTTCAGGTGAATTGCAACATCAAATTCCAAGTAAATTGCAACACAAGATGAAGGTGAGTGTGTTGTAGTACCGAGCAAAGCATGTTACAAAATTGATTTTTGGGTGTGTTATATCATGGTAGTTACAATGGTGAATGTGTTGCAACATGCTTCTAGGTCAGAATGATGTTACAATAGTGTGCTCGAGGGAGATGCAACATCACATGGGTGTTGCAAAAATGGGTCTTGGTGATGTTGGGGTAACATGTGGAAGTTACAACAACATATGGGCATTGCAACACCTATGTTGTAGCAATATGAGGGTGTTGTTGCAACATGAAGGTGTTATACCAACACTAAAAGTATTAGAACAACTATACCCACACGACTTTCCAAACGTATCTTCTCGCGATTTTCCACAAGTTAGCACAAAGAGGTAAAATCTTCCCTAAATAAAAAAGAATAAACATTAAAACGGAAATAATCAAAGGATAAATACCTTGATCATAAATTCATTCTTATAGGAAAAAACAATGATGAAATGACATGGAAATAGAAAAATGTGTGCAAAAGCATATTGGATGGGTGCTAAAATGGGTCCAATTTTTGGCACTCATCACGCACCATAAACATTCTCTCCAACATGATATTAATCTAAGATAGACACAACATTTATCATCATTTGTTGTCTTATTTATGTATTCTTTTACCATGACATTAGCAAATGGATTGATAGATTTTACTCTTGGGTTTGTTTAATCCACTAACATTATTTTGTACTCTAGGCATAATTACTAGAGTTGTAGTTTTTGCTAATATTTGTAAAGGAATTAATACAACACCCTCTTGTATTGTTAAACTTCAATAGATATTACATCTCACCCCTTCTATGCATAGTTAAGTTTAAATTAAACAAAATACCAATTATTTGTCACCTTACCAACATTATTTTATTTAATTCATTTTAACTATCTAATATTTGTCATCCCCATGTTTTGTTCCAAAGTAATTTATTAATTAATTATTTTTCTAAAATAAATATTGAACTTTTCATATATAATATTATATATGATAATCCAATAACAATGGATAAATTTAGGTGAATTAATTGAAGGCTCTTTAGGGTAACTCAACTTGGTTCAAAATTTGAAAGGTATAGCTACCAAAGAGTAAGAACTTTACACATCTACTATATGATTTGAATCATAATCATCCCCATATATTTTACAAAACGAAACTCCACATATATATCATGCTTGATGCCTCCATATGGATCTATGCCTCTAGCAAATATTAACTAGTTATCATCCACACCCATTTGTTCGTAACTTAGCAATGTTTTTCCTAGTACCATGCACAAGTATGCAACCATTAATATCAAATACATCAAATTATATTATACAAAATCAACTTCAAATCATGTTTTTCCCTCAATTGGTCGTATGGAATTCTATGGTCCCTTAATGTCTAGTCAAAATGGTCTATAAGTTTGGAATAATCATATTTCAATTGTTTTTATATCCCATTTATCCTCCATAGATCATCCTATGAAACTCCTCTTTGCAGCTTTCCTCAACCATCATGTTCATAGATCATGTTCCATGTATCATTGAGATTAATGATATTGTTTTACATCATAAATATAAATTAATATAAGGATATAAATATTATAAAATGCAATATACTAATTTAATAATGCTTCCATAGCATACAATTATACCTCCACAATCATTCCTTTTTATGTATTCAACTCCCCCTAAGATTGCAAACCTTCCATAATTCATACATGGTTTCTATTATTGGTAATAATTTATTAGCATGTCATCCAATGAGATCATCCATGATTAACCTATAATTCATTTATCCAGCATATTTAGCTATCAAATAAACATTATGACACATACTCACATACTCAAGAAGTGTGAATATAGAATCATCATAAGAAAAAATTCCATATGATATATGTGTAGATACCTTCTTATCTATATTGATCATAAAATAATACTATAGCCACAATATATTTGAACAATTGTAGGATTAATTTCCTTATCGTATTCCAAATAGGATTACGTAAGACAAGTATAACACAATTTCATTTTCTTATCTCTCTAGTTCTCTTGCTACTTCATCTTTTGGTCTATATTTTTTCTTTCTACCTTCATCAACATCAATAGGGGTCAAAAAATAGGGTTATGGAATAGCGCATTTCTCAAACACATTTTCCTTGATTCTTCATGCACTAATTGAACAACATTCTATGAATTCTCTCTTATTCTCTGTATATATATACTTTAAATGGAAAAATTTAAGGACTAGGTTTCTCTTCAACAAGGAAAAATTTTCAAGCCTTCTTCCTTTGGCTCCACAATTCATTCAATTACTTTGTATTTCTTCCTCAAATGGTTCATGTTTTTCGACTGCTTTCTCACTTCCTTCATATCTAACCTTCATTCCTTGAGCCTTTGTCTTATACATATCTATTTCATGTATTTGCATCTATATTTCTTGTCAATATGTTTTCCATTTCTCCTATATAAAACTCACATTTATTGAATATTTCATTCACTCCAATAGGTTCCAACTGGACCTTGCACCATTTAAATTGTCACTTCTACTATCTATGCACTAGCATGGAGGCTTCACTCAATGAACCTCTAACATAACACGTGTGTTCGTGGCATACTAAACAATACCCTTATTTTGACTACATATTGGAAAATACCTCTAAAAATCACATTTTTTTATCCCCCTACTAATACAAACCCAATACATCTTCCCAATTTAGAAAACCCTACTTTCACTAGATATGGTAGGTGTCCATTTTTTCATTAACCTTTTTCACACCCCTTTATATTTTTTATTAACTTTGAGCTCCATTTTTTATTCCTGCCAATGTAAAAATACTTTAGCCCCCATTATATGATCAATATATTATGTCATTTTTTCCTCAATATATATCCCCCAATATGAACTCACATGCTATGGTATTACTCCCCTAATTAATCCCCCATGTGCACCATAATTCATGATCAGTAAGGCATGTCTCCATAGAGACGTACTTCAATTACATTCCCATATTATAGTGTATAGATATGGAACTTAGTTATGGCAAGTCATGAACCTTTCCACTTACAACTATACCGCATCATCTCCTCCATCTCTTTCCCATATGTCACACCTTCTCTATGGGTGTATATATATGTCACTAGAGCCTTATGTTTGTCTCATACCACATAAAATTTTGAGCCCTTCCTTTCCCTATTGTTAGACACCTCTCTACATTAATATTATATTGTTATCCTCTTTCCAAAAATATGTGCATCCTCTTCATGCAACTATATTTTGGAGCTTTCATACTCTCTTCTCAAATTTTCTAGTCCTCATTTGAAGCTCTCTCCCCTTTTTTAATAAGTTTTCAAACACCTATTTCTATCACATCTCCTTTTATTTGGCCTAGAATTCACTCTAAAATATTTTCCATGCAGTGCTTTTTCCTCTTTAATACTTTTACACATTTCAACAGTTATCATTCCCTTTGTCAAATTCTCATGATCTTCATGCAACTATATCAATATCTTGTTTACAAACTTAAAGGTTCTATTGAAACCTTCTCTTTTCTAAATTTTTCGCTTCATATATTTCCTTCACTTTCAACAAATCTCAAGAAATATATCACCCCTAAATTTTGCATCATTCTTTTCTTTGCACCTCGCGTTCTAAGTGTTTCCCTTTGAAATGCTTTATGTCAACACATTCTCCTCTTTGTCTTCTTTTCATTCTTGCATCATTTTACCTTTTTCTTGATCACCATAATATTTCTCAAGGTATTTTCAATGCCTCTTCTCTTTTCGTATTCTTAGTTTATGTGTCTCACGTTTTCTTTGTCTCCCAACATTTCACATTTGTGTTTATGTCATTTTTCTCTTTAGCCTTGAGGATCTAAGATGAACTCTATCTTTGAATTTTTTTCATTTTGTCTCAAAATCCTCTTTCTTGTTTTCTTTCTATTCTTATGACATTCATATATCTACTATGCTAGATTTTACCTAGTTCTTCTCCTAAAGAATTTAACCTTGATGTTTCTCCTACACGCAAGAAATAGCATTCCATCTTTTGTTATTTCTTTCTTTTGACATAGGATACAACCTACTTCAATACCAAATGATTTCTTTAGAAAACTATCTCTATATCTCTTAAACCATTTTCTTATGATCCATCAACATATAACTTTTAAGCCCAAAATATGACTCAATATAAACAAAAATCACATGCTTACCTATCAACATGGTCTACGCACAAGCTCTTCTTGTTTTCTAACTTCTCCAAACATTAATTCTTTACACCGGTAAATATAGGTAAATCCCATTATTCTAATATGAAACACTCTTTCAATGCATTAGAAAACCCTCTCTCACACTCAAGGTTATCCTTATTTACAAAAAATAAATTTCCTCAAGACCTCTCTCATACTCAAGCATATCAACAAAATAAACAACCCCCTCTTCATTTATATGCATAGTATCTCATGTATATCAAGGTAAATAGTTCTCTCTCTTTTTATCTCACCTAAATATATATATGACACTTAAATACATAGATACATTAGATATTCATCTACTCATTCTCATTAATAATGGATAGAAAACAATAAAATCATATATAAATGTATGTCTAAATGGCGGTTTGTCAACTCAATGAAATCATGTTTTTTAATCTTTTTGTTGGGCATGGAATCCCCCCAAGGCATGTTTTGGGGCTTAAAGCCGAAGTTTTGACCGAATCTTGTTTTAAAAGCTCCGCGAATTGCGGGTGCGGGGCATGAAAGTATAATAGAGTCACAAGGTTGTCCACCCTAGTTTTTGTAATGTAATTTCGGCTGGATATTGTATAAATAGAGCAAGGCTCTATGTGTAGAATGGAGGAACTAAGAGAAGCAAGAGAAGTCTAAGTGATTGAGTCAAAGTGTAAAGTGTGTCTGTGGGTCGTAGAGTAGGAGAAGGCTCTGCAGCTAAGTGCGCAGAGGCCTAGTAGTCCACAGCTGAGTGTGGAGACCCCACAGGGCCTTCATTGGGGGAGAAATACCATACCACGTGGGTTCATATAGGAGGATATATATTGAATAAAAAATGACATAATATATTGGGGGTAAAGGGTTTTTATATTGGCAAGTATAAAAAGTGGAGCTAAAAGTTAATGAAAAAATATAAAGGGGTATAAAAAATGTTAATGAAAAAATGGATACCTAAAATATTTAGTGGAAGTAGGGGTTTTTTTAATTGGGAAGATGTATTGGGTTCATATTGTTAGGGGGTTAAATAATGTTATTTCTTGGGGTATTTTCCAATATGTAGTCAAATTAGGGATATTGTTTAATATACCATGAACGCACATGATAGGCCAAAGGTTCATTGAGTGAAGCCTCCATTGCAGACCCCTGCAGCTAAGTGAACAGGGAAGTTCAAGTCTATAACCATTGGAGAATCAATAAAGAGAAGTTTTGATATAATTCTATGTATCTTTTCCTAGTTAGATGCATGATTGGATACAATTTGCAAGTATAATGTTTATTTACTACGCAAACCTATATGAATGTTTTGTATTGTTAAATATACCTTAAGACATTTAAGTAGGCAAAGGTGCTTAATTAATACTGAAAGATAAATAAGATTTCGGGTAATAGCGCAAAGCGCAGCACAACCCCTAGTTAGGGCTGCGTGAAGGCAGGGTATTAGGCCGCGAGGAACAGAAGGTGCGTGAAATCACCTGTGCAAAGGAACAAACAAAGAATTAGTTGAACCTCTCAGACATCTCAAGGGTGCAGAAACCTAGTTCTAGCACCCTCCCATACTACCTTAGGTGAGACCTTAGTCTGTGCTCCACGAACTATTGCCGAAAGGGCCAGTAGTAAAGGGATTTGTTTGGCTAATTAACTCCGAACCTGGGTCAGGCCCCAACAAGCCAAAAAATGGTTTTGTTGCTAGGACCGGGATCTGCATAGAGATGTCCGATGTCATATCACTGGAATCTAACAAAGAAAGGAACTGAAGAGTGGTTGGACAGAAATATTCATGAGTTCACGACACAGGAAAAAGGGAATCAACGACTATCAAAGGAAGAGTGGTTAGATTGCTACTTGTATATGGATATCGACGAAATTTTCTTTGCATCCTTCCCTACTGAGTTGTATGAGTTGATCGCAAAGCTAGAAGATAGCCAAGGAAGGTGCAAACTTGACAAACCTATTGTTTGGACTCCAGAATTGATGCACACACTGGAAGCATAGGAAGATAAGTTCACGCACAATGTCGATCACTGGCTCGATCGAATCATAGGAGGATTCATCATCGAATTCGCGATAGATACTTCAATCAGCTATAGCAAGGAAGAACAACACTTCCTCAAGGGACCATAAGAAA
>APFE030896445.1:7078-29863 GCA_000404065.3 Pinus taeda | reverse complement strand
TAAATGGGTCTCTCCCCTAGTGGTGGTACCCAAGAAAAATGGAAAATGGAGGATTTGTGTGGATTACAGGGAGTTAAATAAGGCCACAAAGAAGGATCACTTTCCCCTCCCATTTATAGATCAAGTATTGGACACTTTGGTAGGAAAGAATTTTTTTCTTTTCTGGATGGCTTCAGCGGATATACCCAAATCCAAATTGCCCCTGAAGACCAGGATAAAACTACCTTTACTTGCCCTTGGGGAACGTTTGCCTATTGAGTACTACCCTTCGGCCTATGTAATGCCCCTGCTACATTCCAAAGGGCTGTCCTTAGCATCTTTGCAGATCTAATAAACGACGGACTTGAGGTGTACATGGATGACTTTACACCATATGGAGAAGATTTTGACCCAGCTTTGGATACCGTGGAAAAAGTTCTACAACGTTGTATCGCTACCAGACTTTGTCTGAGCCACGAAAAATGTTACATGATGATGACAGAAGGGCTCATTCTAGGGCATTACATTTCAGCAGTTGGCATCCAGGTAGACCCGGCCAAAATTCAGATTCTTTTGCTTATCCCTACCCCCACTACTCAAACTGAGGTATGCAATTTTCTTGGATTTTCTAGATATTATAGACAATTTATAGAACATTATTCACGTATTGCTGCACCTCTATATGCTCTAACTGGTAATGTTGATTTCTTGTGGACAGAAAAATGTGACCAGGCTTTTAAAGAATTGAAAAAGTTGGTATCAACAGCCCTAGTCCTTCGAGGACCAAACTGGAATTTGCCATTCCAAATCTCATCTGATGCCTCGGATACAGCAATTGGTGCAGTCCTGGGGCAAGAAGAGGATAAGAAGCCATATGCTATTTATTATATCAGCAAAAATTTATCCTCTGCCGAACTCAATTATACTGTTACTCAAAAGGAATTCCTGGTTGTAATACATGCTATTAACAAATTTAGACATTATATTACAGGCTATGCTGTTGTGTTATATACAGACCATTCTGCTATCAAATATTTGGCAAATAAACCTGTTACGAATGTTAGAATAACTAGATGGTTGATCTTATTGCAGGAGTTCGATATCATAATCAAGGATCGACCTGGCAAGGAAAACCCTGTAGCCGATTTTCTTTCACGAATACCAAAATCTATTGAAACAGCAACAGTAGAAGACCAATTTCCTGATGAACACCTGTTTGTTGTTGTTGTTTGAACACCCTGGTATGCTGATGTCGCCAATTACCTTGCAGTAGGTAAGCTACCAAAACACTTAACCCCTCAGGAACGGAAGCAGATTGTTCAGAAGAGCACTCGATTTTCGTGGATTGGAGGCTATTTGTTCCATACAGGGGCAGATATGCAAATCAGGAGGTGTATTCGAGAGGACGAGATCTTCGACATCTTAAAAGCTTGCCATGATGGACCATGCAGGGAACATTTTGCCAAAAAAAGAACAACACATAAAGTATTACAGATAGGATACTACGGGCCTACAATTTTCAAAGATGCGAAAAAATTTGCACAAGCCTGTGACAGTTGTCAGCGAGCAGGAAAACCTGACCAAGCCGATGAAATGCCTCTGAGACAACAATTGGTCATTGAGCCATTTGAACGATGGGCTCTTGACTTCGTGGGACCCATTAATCCACCATCAAATCAGAGGACATACATTCTAGTGGCGACTGACTATGTTACTAAATGGGTCGAGGCTGAATCATTGCCTAAGGCTACAGAGGACTCGGTAATACAATTCTTGTTCCATTTGTTTGTATGTTATGGACTTCCGAGAGAAGTAACCACAGATGGTGGACCACAATTTGTTGGAAATAAACTAGCTGCAACACTTAACAATTATCATGTCCAATATAAGATCACTACCCCATACCATCCGCAGGCAAATGGGCAAGTAGAGAGTAGTAATAAGGTCATAGAGTCAATTTTAACAAAAGCCATTGCAGCGCATAGGCGTGATTGGGCCGCTCGGCTACCTGAGGCACTGTGGGCCTATAGAACCACATGGAGAAGTACGATAGGTTATTCGCCTTATCAATTAGTGTTTGGAAAACAACAGATTTTTCCCATAGAATTTGAAATCCAAACGCTACGAACTGCACAGGAAGTTGGCCTAGATTTGAGTGAGGCGCAAATCAATCAACTACAACAGGTTAATGAATTGGACGAAATTAGGCTCTCTGCATTACAGAATACAACATTGATTCAACAGCAGCGAGCTAAGTGGCATGATGCACTTATTAAGAATAAAGTCTTTCATGAAGGAGACTAGGCTCTGTTATATGACTCTCGGTTTCAGGACTTCCCGGGGAAACTCCAGACTCGATGGTTAGGGCCATACGAAATCCAGAAGGTACATGACAATGGGACCCTTACCCTGATCACAATCGACAGTTCTGGATATGCATTCAAAGTAAATGGCCACCGAGTTCGTCTTTATCGAAAGCCACTCACTCGGGAATCCTTCTGTCAGCAGCTAAGACAAGATACTGATTTGGAAATTTTAAGAGAGGAAGCGAAATCATCCTCACCTGTAACTTAAGCAATTCATTTCATAAACTTGTACATAACATCCTGTATATACGTTTTTGATTCTCTATTTGCATTCTCAGTATTTTTGCTACGTTATTTGTGTGATTTTGCTGTTCCTTTTCAAAAGGAACAGCATTTGCGTGTTTTTGCTGTTCCTTTTCAAAAGGAACAACACTTGTGTGGTTTTGCTGTTCCTTTTCAAAAGGAACAGCATTGGTGTGATTTTGCTGTTCCTTTTCAAAAGGAACAGCATTGGTGTGATTGAAAAGGAACAGCATTGGTGCGATTTTGTTGTTCCTTTTCAAAAGGAACAGCACTTGCGTGTTTTCGTTGTTCCTTTTCAAAAGAAACAGCACTTGCGTGTTTTCGCTGTTCCTTTTCAAAAGGAACAACATTTGGGTGATTTTGTTGTTCCTTTTCAAAAGGAACAGCATTTGCGTATCTTCGTTGTTCCTTTGCAAAAAGGAACAACACTTATGAGAATTTTGTTGTTCCTTCCCAAAAGGAACAGCATTCGCGTGTTTTTGCTGTTCCTTTTCAAAAAGGAACAACACTTGCGTGTTTTTGCTATTCCTTTGCGAAAAGGAACAGCACTTGGGTATTTTTGCTGTTCCTTTGCAAAAAGGAACAGCACTTGTGTGTTTTTGTTGTTCCTTTGCGAAAAGGAACAGCATTTGAGTGTCTTTGTTGTTCCTTTGCGAAAAGGAACAGCACTTGCGTGTTTTCACTGTTCCTTTGCGAAAAGGAACAGCATTTGTGTCTTTTTGTTGTTCCTTTGCGAAAAGGAACAGCATTTGAGTGTCTTTGTTGTTCCTTTCTCGGAAGGAACACCATTTGCGATTTTTGTTGTTCCTCTCAAGGAAATGGTATCCCATGAATGGATTCTTATCTCAGAAAGGCCATCGGCATGTTCTTACCCTTATTGGATGCTTTGCGCCCATGGTCTCCCAATCTTTTAGATACAGCAATGAATTTATGCGATGAACATAAACCATGATATACCGAAATCAGCACATCATAAATCGCTATTACTATGAAGCCAGTATGGATAAGAGGAAAAGAGGAGGGACATTAACTTTTCATCTCCATTGTCATTTTCCTATTCCCGAACCATGGTTGGTGATTTTCTTTATCATGACGATTTCCGTAAAAAAAAAAAATTGATTATTACTAAGGAGTAAGAGCAAACGATTTATATCTGTCTGTTGGGATTATAAGACTTCTTCCACCATTCCCCGCTCTTAAGGAGTGCAGAACCACCCTTATGTGGAAATAAACAGAAAAGAGAGATGCTCTGCGAAAGAAAAACAAAAGCAAAATATGAAAATTGTCAAATGCAGGATAGGGGGTCTCATTTAGAGCCAGCCTACCATGATCATAAGGATGGAAGCGAAGTGGCTTTCCTATTACGGCCACCACACCAGGGATATGGTCCGAAGGTAAATTAACAAGCAAACCTTGGAACAGGAGGTCTCATCACGAGCCGGCCTGACCACGTTTCGTGCCTACCTTGTGAATGGCAGTATGGTTATCTGGTTACCAAGCCGGCATAATGGCCTGCATTTTGACAAAGCACTCTTCAGAATATACACAAAGGATCATGGTTCCGGAGGGTGAAATAAACAACTCTGCCAAGGTTATGAACACCTGTTGGTAGCAGAGCTTTGTTAATGGCATCGAAGTCGTAATATTTACACCAACAGGTATGATATTAAATCTTTCTGTCTCTTATATCCTTTGCATAAATCATATGTCACACCCCGATATATATATCGCATGAATATTTATTACCACTGATCATGGCAACGGAACTGACAATGACTATTGGAGACTTCGTACATTTGACAGATGTCCAATCCCCCGGTTCCTCATTATATCACGCAAGCTCTCATATAAAACGCAATCTACCTTTTTGCCTCAGTTTCGGCATTTCGTTGTTTTTTTACAACATGGCATAATTCCATATGCTGTACTTTATGATTTGACTCCCGACTGGCTGTTGCTCCTCTCTTTGACGACTGGGGGCAGCCTATAAGATCGCGGGGGGGAGGTAACCTCATTACTGCAGGGGTTACATGGCTGCACACCATTCGGGCAAGATAATGTGCGAAGGAATGGCATGGTTTAACGGTATGATGATTTCATCCTACGGAGATTGCCGTCCATGATCCTTTTTTCATTTCATGCTCTGTGATCCTTTCCAAAAATTGGCATTGATCATCCTCTCTGCGTCGCAAATACCGCAAATAGTTGTTGTTCCATTTCTGAGTAGAATCATGGGCGGAAAGACGGTCCGAAGCGAACCGCACAAGCTGACAGTTTCCGCTGCTGCTCGTAAAATCCTGGAAAACGCAGGATGGTTGAATTACTTCAACCACCTGCAAGAATCAAACGAAGCAGTAGCGTTGGAATTCCTGCAGAATTTGCAGGAAAACTACTCCATAGTAAGAGGAAAGCAGATAGTGGTTACGGAGGACATCATCACAGAAGTCTCAGGATTACCAGTTGCTGGACCCATATGGACGCTGAAGAAGGAAAGATTGCAAAAAGCTATGGAAATGTTCCAGGATGAAGGCCAAAGCTTGACAATCAAAGGGAAAGGAGTTCTGCCGGCAACACTTGGGGAACCCTGGACCGAGCTGGCGAAGACAGTGCAAAGTTATATCACCTGCGAAGGAAGAAAAGACGTGGTAAGGCCTCGTCACTTAAAACTTTTGGTTGTTTTAAAAGGAAAATGCTTTGTGAATCTCCCTGCACTTTTAAATTCGTTGTTACATGACGCGGCCCGAAGCCTGAAGAAGGCCCAGCATATAGATGCAGTTGTCTGCCACCATGGACTGATCCGGTTGATAGTGAGCCACAGTCTCACCCAATAGCAGAGCACTTGGGAGGAATTTATTGAAATAGTCGAGGGGGGATTGGCTGTACAACCCCCGAAACTTGAACAGTCCTCTAGTACGCCGAAACGTTCAGAAAGACGCAAGGAGCCAGCAGCAGAAAGACATGCTGCTTCAAAATGGAAACAACCCTCCGGTACGCCAGAATGACAAGAAGAACCCAGAGAACCTACTGGCACACCCAACCAACCTGAAAGACCAAGGAAGTCAGCCCGGTTGGCTCGGATACGAGGAAGGCTAGAAAGGATTCAGGGAACCACGGCCCAGCCAATTGAAATTGTGGACGAACCTCCAGAACTGGAAGGAGGACTCTCTGAAGGAAATGTTGAGCAATCAAAGGCCGAGACTGACTAGCTGGAAGGAGAAATTGAAAAGGGAGATGAACGCTCCGAGGAAGAAATGGCCACCGAACAGAGAAACCAAGGAGATGAACACTCAGAGGAAGAAGAGGCCACCGAGCAGGGCAATCAGGAAGAAGAAATTGCACAGCCAGGGGGTAGCCTGGTGCAGGACCCTCTAGGTGAGGAGGAATTGCCAGCAGTTTTGGCCAATATGGGAGAATATGGCCAGCCCTCCAGCACAGGAGGTGTCCCTGACGGTCCCCCAGAAGAAGAATTACCCGAGGAAATGCATGCAGAAGAGGCAAAGGAAGAAAACCTGCCTGGATATGATAATGAAATAGAGGACAACAATTAGGGACAATCTGTCCCCAGGACACCGGAAGATATCCCAGATGAAGAAGGAATGAGCTTAAGGGCCAAACCCTCTGCTGAGGCAAAGGAAATTAAGAATTTAAGAAAGAAACAGCAGAGGTTGCTGGGCACCATAGCCAGACTCTGGCAGCAAATTCGAATGTTGAAAGCCAGTCTGAGAATACAGAAGACCGTAAGGAAAAGGAGGAGGACCACAGCAGCAAGAACCCCGAGGACAAGAACCCGTTTTGCTAGTCGAAACCCCATCAGGAGACCTACTACCGAGGAACAATCTGCTGTTCCAAATAATAATGAGGAACAGGGTGTTGTTCCAAATGACATGGAGGAACAAACTGTTGTTCCAAATAGTAGGGAGAGGCAGACTACTGTTCCATCTGGCCCTGAAGAACGAATGGACATACCAATGGAACAACAAGAGGCTCCGATGGCAGAAGGACCACAGCAACCCTTTATTCGCGTTATGAAAGAAACAGAAAGCAAAAAGGTCCAAACAGAAGCACCACCCTCGGGCGTAATTTGGGCCCTAAACTCCAAGCAACGTAATAGAAAGGTTTAGGTTAAACTTCCGGCCTCTACGGCTTCGTGGAAAAAGGACCCAAAAACCAGAACCTTGCATAAAATGATGAAGGAAGCTCAGCAAGAAGCTGAGCAGTTGCGAGAATAGACAGTCCCCAAGGAGAGATACGAAGAGCTCCAACAGCAATTTTGAGACCTCAATTAGTCCGAGAGCCAGGCCTTTGAAGGATGGCAGAAGGAGCAGGAAAAGGTTGCTAAGGTAACTCATCGATTAGATAGTGTTGTTAAGCAGATGGACACCGTGTGTTCCTTATATACTGATGTTTTGACTTGTAGGGCCCTTGCTAAAAATTATGCTTTATTTTTCCTTGAACGATATCTGAGATTAAAAATAAAAGCCGTTAGGGCAGGAGCACCTATCCACATCAACATTGTTAATGACTTTATAGACTGTTGTAAGCACTATGGAGTTAAAGTTCAAAGGTTATTATGCAAGTTTTACCTGCATAATCTTGTGCTAGACAAGGAAACTGATTTAAATCCTGGCCCTTTTGTTGGCGATATACAACTCCAAGACTTTATCTCATTTGGGGTTAATTAGTTGAAATGTCTCAAAGCTTACAACACCTTCCAGAGACAAGAGAACAGCTTAGATTTATGGGTACGAGCTGAACCTAGAGACCCAGTGACGCTATGGAGAGAACATAGGAGTCTTATGAGGATCCCAGGTGTCATTGAGATATTAGGTCCCATGCACGAAGACTTGATCCGAAATAGTTTGGAATACTTCCTGACTATTAAAGACCTGGCCATCGATGCTGCAAAATTTCGATACCGGACCTCTAACCCAAACATCCAGCTTAGGGAACCCTTCAAATATGAGAATTTTGAGCTAGCTGCAAGCCGATTGAGTCTCTATGGGGAACAGATTCTGCGAGCAGGGCCATCCTGGTTGGGGTATCGATTTCGCAGTCCAATTATTTGGCACCCTGCACCCGGATATCAGGCCTTATATGAGATGCCTACAGATCAAATAGATCAGTTCTTTGACCATCTAGTTGCTCATCATGGTTGTCGGCCTCCTCGCGAGATCCCTTCTCCGGCCTATTCTCTCACTGCTTTGCATGTCAACTATAACGTTTTCATGAGGCCATGAAACAGGGTAAGATGGGGGGTGTGTGGAGCACTTGGAAGGTATGATTTTGACAAGCAATCTAGTGGGTTTTCAATAATAATTCTAACTTTTTCTGTATTATGAGTTCAAAGAAGATAAAGGATTTTGATAAAATGTGCGAAAATAGACAAAGGAAGCTTAAGTGCTGATAATTAACGTTTTCTATGCAGGAAGACGTGGAAACAGGGGATTGTCGATCAAAAGCAAGGAGCAAAGGGAAAATAACTGCTATCCCTCCAGCAGGGCACCGGATGTGGACGAGATCAAGCAAAATTAGAGCCGAATAGCCCAGGGAAAGAATGCGGGATACCGGGTCGGAGAGCGCAAGAAGGAAAAGAGAAGAATTGAACAATTAGCGAATCCCTCAGGATCTTTGATCCTGAGGGATCGCTGCTTTAACTTATCTTTTTGATTGTCTAGATACCTCCGTCATTTCTGTTATATAAAGGCACCATGCCATTAAGCAAAGGGACAACTGTTTTATGATTCTAAGTTTCAGAATAAACTGTGATTATTGAGTCTCGCTGAGACCTGACTTTGTATACTTTTGTTGATGCGATTAATATAGAAGGCTTGGTGTTCATTTCGTCTCTGCATCTGGAGTAACTTAAGGCAGTGTACCCTTGGCAGCTAAGGGCCCGGCTCCGAAGGACACTTGCTTTTGTATTATTATACGGTGATTTGTGTGTGGTTTGTTTATTTCTGTTATTTAAGTAATCTGATACATCTTTTATGTGATATACTATGCCCCATTATAATTGATATCGGAATGATTTCTTTATCTCATGTCTCTGCACTGTACAATTGGATCTAATTGAATTGCATCTTTCGGTTATCTCTGTAACAGAATGTTGGCATGAATGTTATCGTTATTAGATCCATGTGAAATAGTATTTGTGAGACTTGCAAGCAATATTACTTCGTTCAGAAGCGTAGCCATATCATTTATTATTCTCAGATTGCTATAGTAGTATAGAACATGTACATACGGATGAGAATTGCTGTTTCATAATTCATTGAGGATTGCTGTTCAATTTTATTACTGTTGTTCCATTTGATTACTGTTGTTCCATTTGATTACTGTTGTTCCATTTTATTACTGCTGTTCCATTTTACTGTTGTTCCATTTATTGCTGTTCCATTTCCAGACTGCTGTTCCATTTTACTTTCCACCGTTTTATTTACCTGCCTTTGTTGTTTATGGTGTGAGAGAAGGCCTAAGGCTGTAGTGAGCCCCAGCAAGACGCTGCTTAGCTCCCAGACCTATAAGTCCATGCTCTAATTTCCTTGCTTCATCAGTTTCTAAAGGGATGGGTTATTGCTTCAGTACCCTTAACTGATCAACTGCCTTGTGAGATTCTATCTTTTGGGTTAGTTTAGTTACAGCTTAGCATCTGTTTCCTTCCGAATCATTAGAACACTATACTATTGAGCATTACTCGGAAAAATAGCCTTGGATTGAGCTACTCCTTGCAATAACAAATCGTTCCCGGATTGACTTATTAATGTGGGATAATTAGTGGTGTGAGAGACCCTAGTTACAGCTCTACAGCAATGTACCACTCAGTATGCATAGCACTTTGCCAGTGGAGTAGTCAATATGGTTTAATTTAGGCCATTTCTGGATGGTTTCTCAGGTGGAACTTGTGGGGAATGATGTACTCAGATGACTATGTTCCTTTAGGGCATGAAACAACTCTTTTAGGGTTTTATGAGCCCTAGTTTATTGACATATAAGTTTGGGTTTGATGTGCCCAAATATGTCTATAACAGTTGCCCCTAAAGCATGAAGTTGTAAATATTGATGTCGGGTGGAATGCTTTATCATGGGGATCCGAAGTTTTGAACTAGAAGTTGACCTACATAAGTTACAATATAATAAATCATCATAATATAGTTTTCATGATCCAGCTAAGGGAGGCATTCCCATACTCAACTATATAAATTCATTTCATGTACATAGATGAGATAGTCGTCTGCAGATACAGACTGGTGATTCTTTAGATACAGAGTCATCATCCATGGTTAGTATGACCATCTGTGTAGAGCCTTTGTACATTTGATGTTTTTATATCCCTAAATATATCACAGCACGGATGGACGAAACTAGATCTGGGGTCTTCAAACTCGTTCAATCTTCACTCGATGTAAAGGTCAATCCATGTGAAGAGATGTTCTGAAGTTGAACATGGAAAGACATCGCTTGATTACAAGTCAATGATGTGAGCTGTTAACAGACGTGAGAGGAATCACTGATAATGATAATGACCCTCAAGGTACTATAATACAATTCACGTGGTGTGAATACATGATTCGATGTCGAACACCACACAAAATATTTCGGTCGGAGGTCATTGATGTCAACCTATCGCCAGAAGTGAGAAACTTGCCATTGATGTACGCAAGCTCCAAAGTATTGAAAGAGTTGTTTCTAAGTCAAATTCTTGGATAATGAGCTAATGTCAACAAGAAGCGACTCGTCGTAGGATGGCTTGATGTATCCCACATCTACGACAGGAAATGAATTAAATAATTTTATGGAGGTGAAAAATGAACTAACGACAAAAGGTTCAGGAATAATGGTCATGAAAAATGAAGGTTGGAGGTATTGCAATGGATGAGACATTAACTGGATGGTGGTTTCTCAACTGAATGACTTCTCTTGAACATGTCGGTGACACTGCGATGAATTGGTAGCGTTAACCCCAAAATATGGATGGTATGAAAGACCAATGGTGAGATTACTAGTGAACGGAATAACCCAACCGAACTCAATAATGGTGATGAAGTGAAAGTGTGATGTTCTAGAGCGACCTGCTACCATAAGTTCTTCAAGTTTTCTTCCCCTTTTTCCCCAGTCATTTCTGACCAGTACTTCTTTATTTTTTTTAAGCTTGAGGAGGATAACATATGCTTGTTCTATAATTTTCCCTTCAGGCAAACCTGTCGCTATTAATGTTTTAACGAGTTTAGCGACAGTGAAACTCGGTCTTGTCTAGATGGACAAGTTTGTCACTATTGTTTTAATGACTTCAACAACAAGGATAACTCCATCCTTTTCATGTTTAGAGAGTTTGAAAAGGGACGAAAAGAAAACTCCATAAGTTCTTTTTCGTAATGTAATCCCTCAAGTCTGAAAAAGGATAAAATAATATAGGAGGGGTGACATTTCCAATACTTTCACGAGTTGGAAAAGACAAGCGCTCGACAATCTATTCATATTTAACAAGTCTGAAAAGGGTTTAAAGAGGACTCTATTTTGAGGAATGAGTGGTGTCTAGGGTAGAAACTCGTTCCAATGATGTTGGAACTTCTCAAAACATGTTGATTTCTATGAAGAGGCTGGTTAATAAGACCACTCATTGTGACTATTTCTAAAAAAAGTGTAAAACAACCAAGTGGAAGCGTATGATCGGCCAAAGGGATGGTGGTGATGGGATGTACACAACCAAGGTATAAAAGGCTGATGGAATGGCAATCACAAAGGTTATTTACTTGTAAATGGGTTCATTTTTTTACAAGCTTGAACCATGGGGAACTATGTTTGGATTCGGTTTCATTTTTACACAAGCTTGAAACGAAAAACTATGCTTGGATTCAATTTCATTTTTACACAAGCTCAAAATGAGAAAACTATGCTTGAATTCAGTTTCATTTTTACGCAAGCTCGAAATGAAAAACTATGCTTGGATTGGTTTGCATGCCCCCAGCATGACAAAAGGAAGAGTCTCTTGTAACCAGATGGAAGTCACTGTGGTGAAGCAGAACGATTATCTGACACCAGCTTCACCTACACAAGCTTAGTCCACACATAACCTACAGGGAAATTTATCTTTACCATTAGGTGCATGCCCCCCAAGCTTCATTACATTCACTTAAGTAGACTACTCATGGCTATCAAGTGGGTGGAATGAGGGTTTTTTTATGAGATCAAGTGAAAGACTTGACTGGGATTTTACGATATCTAATTAGAGACTCGACTTAGAACTTTTCTTCAGGGGTCCCTTATTTCATTTTTTAATGAGGTTGACACAAGACAATGAACTATCCTCGAACTCCTTGGTTTCATTTTTTTAACGAGGTTGACACAAAACAAAGAAATATCCTCGTACCCTTGGTTTCATTTTTTAATGAGGTTGACACAAGACAATGAACTATCCTCGGAGACCCTTTATTCAAAACTTGTAAGTGGTCATCAAGGAGAGATCTGGTTCCAATGCCTCTAGTACATAATGTACAACATCACTAAATTGATCGTCAGTCGATGTAGGTATGGAACAGGTTGCCACATAATTAACCCACGGCGGGGATGATACCATTGGTACAAAAGGACCATTTATGGAAGATGGTTGACTAGGAACCATATTTGGTTTGGGAAATGAAAGCTGGTCAACAGTGACAATCCTGCCTTCATTCTGGAAACAAATCACTAGAAAGAGTGTTGAAACAATAGCTCCCATGTGATAAACATAGTCACGCCTAAGAAGTAAATTGTAATCTAAAGGTCCTGGGACTACCATCACGTTCAGATAAACAGTTTTTCCTCCCAAAGTGATAGGTAATTGAGGAAGGATCCCTAACGGTCAATTGGTTCATTTGTTAAAGCCCAACAAATTCTGTGTAACAAGCACAAGCGGTGGCGAACTGAGTGCTTGCCAAGCAGTTGTGGAAAGGATACTCACTGATGCACCTTCATCTATAATAGTGCTAGATACAATCATTTTACAAACTTGTACTATGATCTGGAAAGGCACATAAGAAGGAAGGCGGGATCCTGCCAGTTGCTTCCAATCAAAGGAAATGTCTAGACTACTTGGAGGGGGTATCGTAGAAATGGGAGAATTAACCCCTTGAGTTACAAGAACTGGAGGATTTTCCTCTTGTCTTGATGGAACAGGTGGACTACCTGCAAGCTCATTTTAATATGAGGAAACAAAAATAACTCGAGTGGTATGATTTTCACTCTCTTCGAGAAAGGTGCGATTAGCTGAAGGTGAAATCAGGTCAACCGTTACCTCGACCTGTTGATTTGGATCGGGTATAGACCCATAGGATTCACTTTTAGAGAGAGTGGTTTTGACCGACGGTTGATTTTGGTCAGTCGGTTCATCAATTAGTGAAGGATTTAGGAAGAGTTTCCTGTAACTAGATGGAAGTCACTGCGGTGAAGCAGGATGGTTATCCAACACTTTCTTGACTTCATCCATATAGGGACAAAGATAAATGGGGTGATTCCCTTTACATAACCTACATGGAAACTTAACTTTTCCTTTCTTTCCATGAACTTTACTATCACTATTTGATTGTGTGTCACCAACATGATCTCCATAGGTTGATGATACAGAATGATGTGAACGTGAATACCATTCTTCTAAGATCTGAGGAATATCAGGACAATTTCGAAGAATATGGTCTCCTACACAAATTTTGCATGGATATTTGACTTTGTGAGGCTTAATGGACAGATTTTCATCAAATGTTGCATTCCGAGCAATGGTTGCTTGGTTTCCCCCTTGCTGAATTGGCTTCTTCTTCTTCTTCTTCCCTTATTCTTCTTAGCCACTTGGTTACCAGTACTAGTACTTTCACCAAGTGAAGAGGAAGAGGGGGAGGGAGAAACAAATGAGGAAGAAGGCAAAGGGTCAACTTTAGGATCAACTGGAGGTTGATTTTGTTCAGTTGAAGGTGTACTCCCATTTTGAACAAAAGAGGTTGAAAATAGCCATACTAGCATGCCAATGGTAAGTCTCGGAAGGGATAATGTAGCCATATAAGCAGCACCAATATTTCCAAAGGAAGGAAAAGGACTAGGATTCCCTTCAAAAGGGATTCCTTGATTAATGGACTCTGGATTTGTCTCCTTATATCTCAACCTAAGATCAACTAAGTAACATTATTCTGAATTCAATTAATTTTAATGACTTGGACACAACTTTGCTTTTTCAGTTTTTAAGAGTTGAGAAAAAGCTATGTATGAATCTAGTCCCCTTTGATTTTTAATGAGCCTAAAAGGACAAGTGCTCAGATGGACCTTTTCTTTTAAAGAGTCGAAAAGGAATGAAAGTGACTACTCTGGAAAATCTAAATAGAGGGATTACCAAACCAATCACAAAATTGTGATATACACCTTGGTGATAAATTAAAAAGAAATTACCAAGGACTTATGTACAACAGTCAATCTTCCTGAATGCTATGTTCATTGCATTGCGATCAATAAGGCAGCAGACTCTGCTTCCTATGGATAAAGGATTTAAGCCTATTTTGGTCTCCCAATATATACACGATGGTACGGGGAGCACAATTCCATGCTAGCACTTGTCGTATTAAGTAAGAGGAATCACCCAACCTTCAATGAAAATGACAACCACTAGTTTTAACAACGCTAGAACACATCTATAGCCTAGACCTCTAGATATGTTGTGTTAAGTTCCAAAGCGTTGTTAGGTTCATTGAAATTTATTTTAAAGTTGATTTTGTTTAGATTTTTGCTTTCAATGGTTCACCGTGTGATGATGATTTGAAATTCCTAAAATGCAATCTACAATTATAAACAATTCTTGTTTATTTTGAGCAATGAAAATCCTAGCTACTAGGGAAAGAAAATAACAATGCAAAGAGCAAGGAGCAAAGAGCACACCCTATTGCATTTCCCTAAATCATATTTTGACATGCAAATCTACAGCTAGTAAATACAAATGCATGTATTTGGTTTTGTTCTCATTAATGTGAAAAATTCCAAAAAGAAAAACTAAATGCAGCAAAGATTTGAAATATTTAATTCAAAATGACATTTTCGACAATTTCTTCTTCAAAAGAGAAAGGAAGAATCAATGAAACTTTTTAATTTTGATTAAAAAATGCATTTGACACTTCGTATACAAACAAATCAAACCAAATACATGAATAAAAGTTCAATTGATTATCAAGGGAAGGAAGAATTCACGACACTTTTATTTTCAACACAAAATGACAGTTACGACACTATTGTATCAAAGCGACAAATCGATTTAAATAATTTTTCGACAAAGGATTGTAAATGATGAACAAACACATAAAAAAATTCACTAATTCTAATGTAATTGAGGCTAGTCTATGTGATGCAAGTAGGCTTCAATAAGGAGGCACTGTACCCTCAATTTCTAGAATGGAAAAGGAGATCAGTCAATCATCACACCTGGGCTTCAAAAAAACAAAGATGCATTGCACTTACTACACTCGAGAGGTGCGATGCATACTGAGTTACAGTGGAAGAGAGTGCGATGGTCCAGGGAGCGCAATTGAAATGGGATTTGGCTCAGATATGCAGTTGTTTTCAATGAGTTAAGCTGAGTCTTGATGAATAATAAAGAGCAAAGTATAGAGGAATGTATTGAGAGGTTACTGAGCTACCAAAAGGGCATCTAGATGTGCTTGTAAGTCAAATGTTCAATTCATAAACTAAACCAGAGATTGACTGAAGCAGCATTCATCTACTATGCAATTCCAGAGCAAGAGCAGTTCGAAGGCTACCTGGCTTACTTTAGACTCTATCTATAGTTTATAAAACAAAAAATAACAACAAAAAAACATCTGTTCTCCCCAGTGGATTCACCAATTTGTTTATGGGAAAACTAGTATTCCTAAAGAATGCTAGCCCTCTAGGTTTGGCAGCTACCCTAGAAACAACAGTTTAAAGCAATTCAACGATTTCTTCTATGTGTAACGGATAAGAGAAAGATAATGGAACCAACCTAGAAATTCCGCTTAATCCCTTGCTTGACCTCTCTCCCCTTTGACAGAGCCTGCAACTCCTCCTTGTACTTAACACACTTGGAGAGTACATGCACAAGTACAACAACAAAGAATCGTCAAAGCATCGTGATCTATTACAACATAAACATTACATAATCAGATATATAATGAACAAGTGATAGCATTCACAAATGATAACATTCACAATTGCACAATAATATGGAAGAAAACTTGAAGAACTTTATTAATAGAAGGGAGAATTACAACCCATTTGTCTGATCCAACATCATCCTCCCAGCTTCAATCCTTCTTCACCTCATGAAATAGCACGATCACTCCAACAATACAATGCCCTTTCCTCAATTACAAACTATCAGCACTTCCTTGCAATTCACAATATTCCAACCTCTGGATCTCTTGAATTGGATCCATTTATAGATGTGTGCAAGGGTGTGAGTCATCCATGGGTTTTGATTAGTGTCATTCCACTTGTTACAATTGGTTCCACTTGGAGATTTCTTAGATCCCTTATTCATCTTAGGGTGAATTCAAAGAGGTAAGTCTCACAGGAGAAGTTTCTAGAAGATTCCATGAGCAACCACCTAGCAAACTGTCTTGGACATTTGTCCATCCTGACCCATCGCACCCTATGGAAGGCCTAATTAGCATGCATCACACCTTGGCAGTGTACCACTCAGTATGCATCGCACTTTTCCAGTGGAGCAGTTAGTATGGTTTAATTTAGGCCATTTCTGAATGGTTTCTCGGGTGGAAATTTTGGGGAATGATGTATTCATATGACTATGTTCCTTTAGGGCATGAAACAACTCTTTTAAGGGTTGATGAGCCCTAGTTTATTGACATATAAGTTTGGGGTTGATGCGCCCAAAAATGTCTATAACAGACCGTCAAACCTTATTTCATCCAGAAGAAGCAGGGTTTAGAGCACACTCTTCATGGCCTCCAGGTCCTTCGGTATCTTGGATGTCCCTTTCCATGGGGGCATGTAGGGGGGTAAATTTATCGTTAAAGGTACTTGGGAAAACTTTTTTGCCTCATCATCATGTGCTTCAATTTGAGCGATCAGGGCTTACAAATGTTCCTCCTCCTCCTCGGTTTCAACGGTGATAGCTTTGCCTTTCTCTGCCATTGACAATTTAGTGAATCATGGGTTCTGCAATGATACTTGAACTGATCCCATTGTCTGCTTGTCTTTATATGGTCACAGCATGTGTGGGGACTTTGGAACCTCTGGTGCAGTTGCCGCCTCTCCAGGCTCCTCCTGGGTCACACGGTGCTCTGGGCTACTCTCTGTGAATCTCACTCTAGTTCTTGCAGCTGTCATTGTTTCTATACTGGATTCGTTCAGTTGCATACTTATCAGTGGCAAGGTAGCTTGGTGCTTAATGCTCTGTCCTGGCTCAAATCTCAAACAACCAAGTGTTGCCTCGAGGCTACCCTAAGGGTTTTTAAAATAACATTTAAATTTGAATTCAACCATTCCCTCCACTTCTGAGTCATTAATACCTTCTTGGCGGCAGATCGTCCCGAATCTAGCTCTTAATTCCTATATTAATGGCCCGCTACCCACTCCTTTCTACCTTAAATTGGACCTCTTATCATGAATAGTGACATCAACGGTCACCTCCCAGCCTGCCCACATAGCAGCGCAGCCCCTTGTGCATGACCACAACCCCTATGACATACTAGCCCTGCGCGGAACCTCCTTCCTGTACAACTCTCCTACAAACTTGTTTATAGTCCTGCGCCTTCTTTCAACTACTTGGAACACTGAAACTGTACTTCCTATAGATAGTCAGGTGGTTGTACCCCTAGTGCGAGGCTTCAACTTTCCTGCTAGCCTAGACCATGAGCACCTTTCAGATACCCTTGCATTGCGTTCTTCTTTGTATAGTATGATCCCCTGTTTAGTAAGATGCTGGCACAACCATGGTAATAGGGTCACAACTCCTTCTAACGTAATAGTAGGGCTGGCTAGACTTGGTCCCATCATGCTTAGTTTCTCACGACCAGCTTGTGCGACCACAATTTCTAGTTCTCTTATTTATCCGTCCAATGTCACACTTTTTGTCCTCAACTGGGCCCACTCTTGGTCGAGTTCACGAAGCTTCAAGCTCCCTCACCAAATGGCTTTCGGTAACTACCTAATTCCAATACCTAGATCCTCGCATCCTGTCCCAACTATGGGAGCTGCAACCTAGCGATTCTCCTCTGTTCTCTTGGTTTCGTCTCTTCTTATCAGTGTTAGGGTCATTTCCACGCTCTAATTTTTTCTTATGGTCCTAAGCCCATCAAACTACTAGTACATGCAGGTCCCAGTCAGTTTGTTCCATCTGGTAAACTCTATTCATGATTCCGCATACCTTTGCGAAGGCTTCGACGTGGAATTTTTGCAGCATGCGTCTCATTCCCTGTGTTGGGTTCAAATTTTTGATCCTTTGTCTGGGGTATGCTTGCAAATAGCTTCGTCGACACATGTGAGCACGCAGGTTTCTTCATCCTGGTTTCCCATCTCGTGTACAACACTGGGGACTTGCACACCGTAAGTGCATCCATCTTCTATATTCACGCTATTTCCCCATAGTCTTCTGAGGTTTACATCCCCATCATGTGGGCGCCACATGCAACGCCCATTCTAGCACATCATACTGTTGTTGTTCTAGTATTGCACTTTCAAATTTGTCTAAGGATTCCTCCACTCTTGTTACCCTATTGACACCTAATCATCAGGATTGGGTGAATAACTAAATTTGATGTAAATAAATAATGGAGATTATGAATAGTCACCGGGAGATGAAATGAACAGGCTCTCCCTCATGTATATAATAAAAACCAACCTAAATTAAATCAATGAATTTTTTTGAGGAGTCACTGCCTGGTGTGACATGGTATTAGAGCCAGCTCCTGAAATTAGTTTTTGTGTAATCCCTAGTGTTAGTTTCATGCCTATATTTTGCCTAGTTTCCTGAAGCTTGCTCCAGGCAGTTTCATATATGTTTTTTTGATATTGTATGCATTTTTTAAAGTCAGTGCCCTCTGTCTAGAGACTTGGTGTGAGCAATGAATGCTGGTGTGTGAACGCTGTCATATGCATTTTTCAAATCTGCATTTTATCAAACCTTGGATTTAACATTGGTTCGTATTTGTTATAGTTTTTTCAAATTTTCACTCTTTTCTATCCGTTAGGTTCATGCGGATCTTGGGCTCAACGAGGTTTAAGTCCGGTGGTATATGGACTTAAGAACTCCGTGCTTTCCAACTAGAACAAATCTCTAGGCTAATCTATCTAGACCATGCTCAACTCCATTTTCCCAATAGATGTTTGGTTTCCATGCCACTACTTTTGAGTACGTTTTTGCACTTCCAACAAAGAGGCCACTGCATTTCTCTATTGTTTTTGTCGATTACTTCACAGTCATTGTCTTCTGGGGCTGAGTCCCGGAGGTATACTCAATGGCGATGCTGGTCCAACTCCCGAGGTTCGTCGTTTGTATGATTGGGCACGAAATTTAGAATTTTTGGCCAGGGTAGAGCCTCAAAATTGGAAAATATGGCAAGAATGATGTAGTTTACAGCAAAAACAAATAGGAAAGTCAGCCAGTGAGAGAAAAAATCTCGCATCCATGAAATGATCACCGCCACAAAGTGCTAAAGAGAAGGAAACGACACCTTCATTACAAATGGAGCAAAGGCCACGACCACCAGAGAGAATGAATTCCGCATAGTAAAGTACATGAGCCTCAGCTTGCTGTAGTGCTGTGTTTTATGTTATATATTGCCTATACATATATTGCTTGATGTCATTGTAGTGCTACGTTTTATGTTACTTACCACTGCATGTTGCGTTGTATCACACACCTTCGCACACCTTCGCGTTCCATTTTTTTAATACACCTCCGCTCCCAGTTTTATTACATTGAGCATTGTCCATTGAATGTTATTGCTACGTTTTTTAATATAACTATGGTATAATCCAGCATACCACAATTCTCTGCCACTTTCACAATATTAAACATTCAACACATTTTGCCAGCAAAAGGTTTTTTTACAGTATGCATTCAATCATATCTATTGTGGGAATAGTTCTTATTAGCAAGGAGAACTATCCTGAGTGGTCCTAGATGATAAAACAAACCCTCATTTTCAATGAGTTGTGGAAAGGAGTGTGTATTGGAGATGGAGACAAAGAACCAGAATAGCCTACCTCAGACAAAGAGCTCGCCATTTGGGAAAATAAGAACAACAAAGCCTATGCATTAATTACAACATCTATAAGTGAAGAGGTGAGTCACCATATTTCACCATTTTCAACTACTTTTGAAGCCTTACAAAAGCTGAAAGAACTCTATGACTCACATTCTGCACTTGAATTTGTTCAACTCATGATTAAACTCTTCACCCTTGAATTGCAAAAATAATGAGCCTCTTTCTCTTGCATCCGAAGTAAAATCTATAAAGAATGATATCAAAGCCACTAAGGTTGAATTGGATATTCCTCTTATCGCTTTTCTCAGGGCACTTTATCCTACTTACTCCAATTATCTTGAGTCATTGCACGAAAAAGGAAATCTCAAAGATATTACCTTTGACTCTCTTGTGAAAAATTTGTTGAAAGAGAGAAAGCTTTTGAAAAGAAGACAACCCTTGAATATTTTGAAGGGACTGTGTGCCTTGCTCATAAAGAAAAGAATCCTGCTCAAGATTCTTCCAGAGGAAGAGGTGGTCGAAGAGGGAGAGGAAGATATTTCAGACGCGACGGGGCAGACACTCTCAAGGAGAAAAGTCAGATTTGCACTGCACACGGTGAAAAAGAAATGGATCACATGATGCCTCTACATGCAAGTTACCATGGGACAAAATTAAGCAGCAAAGAAACCAACAGAAAGGTAAAAATAATGACACAGACAAAGGTAAAGCACCTGAATCCGCTCACTATGTTGCGGTACAATGTAATATTGGAGTAAATGAAGATTTATTTAATGCTTCACTTGCTTCTTGGAAAAATGATTGGTTGCTTGATTTAGGAGCAACTTGCCACGTGACTCATAGAAAAGAATTTTTTGAAGAATTTACTAATAATGTTGATGGAGCATTATAATTTGCAAACCAATCAAAAATCAAGCCATCAGGGCTTGGCACAATTAGGCTTAAATTGACTAGTCTTCCAGACTTTCTTTTGCATCATGTTCTATATCTCCCATAGCTGAAGAGAAAATTGCTTTCCTTGGTCCACATCTGCCAGCAAGGTCACTCCATTCATATGTTTGATGGCAAGCTTGAGGTGAGAAAAGCATATGGCCACTCAATTGTCATGAGGGGAATAGAAGAAGAAAGGATTCTCAAGATGCAAGGTACCTCTGCTCGTGCACAACATTTCTCATACAATTATTATTATGAAGAAAGTACACTTCCATCAAGTTTATTATGGCATGCTAGATTTGGACATTTGAACTATGACATCCTCTGCTTGTTGAAGAAAAATGGTGTTGCTGGTTTTCCTACAATTCCTAGGAAATTTAAGCAATGTGATGCTTGCATTATAGGAAAGCATAGCAAACAATCTTTCCACAATTCACATTCAAGAGCACATAGAGAATTTGAACTCATTCATTCAGATTTATGTGGTCCAATGCTTGTTCCTTCTACAAATGGAAATAAATATATGATGACATTTATTGATGACTACAGCAGAATGTGTTGGGTTTATTTATTGAAGAAAAAATCTAATGTTTTTCAAACATTCAATAACTTTCATAAATGGATTGAAAATGATGCACAATCTCATATTAGTCTATTCGCACTGATAATGGAAAATAATACACATAAAATGAATTTGAAAACTATCTTCGCCAACATGGGATCAAACATCAAACAACTGTGCCTTATAATCCCCAACAGAATGGTGTAGTTGAAAGAATGAATAGGACAATTTTAAATATGGTACGCTCCATGCTCTTCTTCAAAAATGTAAAAATAATGTTTTGGGTTGATGCTGTTCTATGTACTACATATATAAAGAATAGATGTCCATCTAATGCTATTAGAAACAAGACTGCATATGAAATGTGGTATGGGCACGTTCCTTCGGTAAAGCATCTCAGGGTCTTTGGTTCCACCTGTTATGCCTTGATACCAAAGTTACAAAGAAACAAATTTGGTGCAAGAAGTCGTAAGTGTATCTTCCTAGGGTATTCAAACACCTCCAAAGCATACCATCTCTATGATGAAGTCAATAAAAATTTCGTTGTATCTAGAGATGTAATTTTTCTTGAATCATCCAAAACTGACAATATTGTTGAGTGGCAACTTTATCACTTGGATAGATTCACAAATGGAAAATAATTTCAAGAATTTGATAATCAGATTCCACATCATGAAACTCCAACAACAGATGATGCTTTAAGTGATGTGATTGATAGAATTGGGAGACTCAATATTGATTCAATCCCAACTCAATCAATAGAGCAACCTGGACCATTTATGAAAGGTCCTCCAAAGTGGCTGATAAAGACACTTGAAAGTTTTCATCCTAATGAGGTTGGAAAGACAAGAACTAGAAATTCAAACCGGTAAAAAGGAGGTGATGTAGATGACTCTAATTCACCTGTTGATATGGATGTTTCTTATGATTGTGAATTGAATTTTTCTACAAATTTTGAACCAAATTCCGTCAAAGAAGTTACTTCTCATGACGTATGGAAATAAGTGATGCAAAAGGAGTATGAGGCCCTCATAAGAATAGCACTTGGACGCTGGTTGATCCTCCATTAGGAACCAAACCAATTGGTTGCAAGTGGGTCTAAAAGAACAAGTATAAAGCTGATGGCTCACTTGACAAGCACAAATCCAGGCTTGTGGCAAAAGGTTTTGCACAAAAGGAAGGGGTTGATTATGAGAAGACCTTTTCCCCCACAGCAAAATGGGCTACCATTTGGATACTCTTTTCCCTAGCAGCTCAGAATGGTTGGAAAGTCCATCAAATGGATGCAAAAACTACTTTCTTGAATGGAGATCTAAAAGAGAATGTTTATATGTCCCAGCCTGAAGGATTTGCTATGAAAGGACATCAACATAAAGTATGGAAACTTGTGAAATCCTTGTATGGCATCAAACAAGCACCGTGAGCCTGGTATGAAAAACTAACTGAGCATCTTCTGAAACTCAATTTCAAACATTATGATCTTGATGAT
>APFE030896440.1:3218-16473 GCA_000404065.3 Pinus taeda | reverse complement strand
AACTTCCTCATATCGATTTTTGGAATATGGTGGGTCTTCAATCCAACATTAGAGTCTATGAAATCATGATTAACATTTTTTTTGTTCTCATCATAATTTGCCTTTACTACTTTTTCACCATTAGTGACCATCTCTTGTAGCAAATTATTCAAATTTATCTTCAATTCTTCCATCTTATCATCCATGCCATCCATTTTATCATCCATGCCATTCATCTTAGCATCCATACCATTCATCTTAGCTTCCATGCTATCCATCTTAGCTTCTACACCTTTCTTTAAACAATCCATCTTAGCTTCTACACATTTCTTTAAACCACCCATCTTAGCTTCTACATCTTTGTTTAAACCATCCATCTTAGATTCTGTCACTTTTTGTGCAAGTGACACTTGTTTCACTTGGTCTCATAATTTTGATATATTATGTTGTATTTCTTTCTCTTCTTCATGAATCATGCTAGAGCTTTCAAGTTGCTTACTAGGTGTTTTCATTTTCTTTCCTCGGGGCATCAATTACCGATAATAATGCTTTACTATGCCCTTTGAATTCCTTCAAACTAATTTTTCAAACCAAGATTATGCAAAAATTTAAAAAAAAATACACACCTTTTTTCACTTTGTAGGAGCTTGATATTGAATCTGATGTATCTCTGTAATTTTAGATCATCCAGTCCAGAAATTGTGATCTGTAGTAGCCCTCTATGTCCTCTTTCCAATGCCACCAATCTGATCGAATTTAGATACTCTAAAGCAGAGTTATGGACAATATCCCAAGATGACCTGCATATTGACCTTAGTATCTAAAACATATACATAGGAAACTATAGTCCTTTTTTCTGTAACTTCTTACGAAATTTCAATCTAATGCTCGAAACAAAATTTATGACGATTTTTCCAATATTACCTGTTTGGAATGTAATTCAGGATTCTATAAAAAGGTCAAATTCTGTAGATCATATCTCCGCAACTATAGTGCAAAAAGTTCTGAAATTCAGACTTGAGGTTCAGTGCGATTTCGTCTCAAATGGATTTTTTGTTTCGATTTTGAAACATTGCAAAAAACAAGTTATAGTGAAAATGCCATGATGACCTATTTGGAGCAGCGAAACCCTAGAATCCAAAGCTCTAATATCAAATTTTATGAAACTAGCTCACAAAAAGATAGAAAAGAGAGTTGAACACCTTAGAATTCAGCCTCTTCGAGGGGGCAACCTGCTTTACATTACACAAAAGAACAATTCTTGGATGATTCAAATGACAAAACCTCCTTTCTATATATAAGAGTTTAAGGGGTCATAATAAAACCAAGCCGACCTAACAATAATAATATAAAGGCACAAAAATAACAATAGAGGGATTCTATGGGGCACAGTAATAACAATATGGGGACAATAGGGGCACAACAATATTAATAAGGGATACAATTACAATATTAATGGGGGCATCTCTAGTATTATAGGGACCTAACAGACTATGTGTTAGCTGCATGACTGATTCATCTTTGAATGACGCTTGACAACTCCATCATGTGCCAAGCCGCAAAAGGATCCAACTGTCCTTTGGTTGAAAATAGCATTCGGTGTCCACTGACACAATTTGATGAATGCCCACTGGCGTATTTGCTGATGATGATCGCTCACTGGCTGAAGATGTCGAAAAATAACTCAATGTTGCTTTTGCTATGATGAAATCTGCTCACTATTGATTTTGTTGTTGATCACCCACTGGCGAATTTGTTGATGCTCACTGCCGATGAAAAATTCCCATTAGCTGATGAAGATTCCCAATTGCTGATGAAGATGCCCACTGGCTACTTCGCTGATGTTGTCGAGACTTTCAGTCTGACAACCACTTGTCAATTTCATTGACATTTTCCCCCCTTTGTTAGCTGAAAGGAGAGACAATATTCTTCAAATTAAATCTGAATTCTGAACTCCCCTCCTTCAGATGTAGGAGAGTTTCACTATTGTACTACCCCATTCAACTGCACGAGAGTACCACCTTCATTTGATTTGTTGGCTGCAATATGTGTGAGTGAATCTGATTGTAAAAATTGTACAATCTTCTAGTTGTGGATGACCATTCCTAGGGATCAATCCATGAATAATATATCTTTAATATGGATGGTTGGTCGTGTTGCAGCATTTCTCTGATGAATAATTTGACTTGCCACAATGGTGACAAGGATGAAGATCAAAACACTGATCTTCCAGATGACCGGTTCTTTGACAATGAGAACATTTCGGTTTGTTTGCAACTTGAGTTTTCGTGCATTTCTATTTGTCTGCACTTTTAGTTTGAGTGCATTGATGTTTGTATGCAACTTGCGAAGAACTGGCTAAGGTGATATGTTCAAGTAATCTGGTGCTGAAAAACTGAATGGGTTTTGAATAATTAGGGATATGTAAGTTATCATCATCTTCGACATATCATAAGCCACGTTGATTTTGATTACTTTAAATTTCTTCCCATGGCTTGATGATGGGTTTGGAAGAAAGTTGAATTGGAGCACTTGAAGCTAGTTGGATGAATGAGTTTGAATGATCAACTGTATCTGGAAAAGACTTGGAGGAAACATGCTTCTCTTGAAACTCAATTCTTTGCAGTTGTGATTCTAGTTGAATGAACTCAATCGTTTCATGTGCATGTTGAAGATGCACTTGAATGTTAGCAAGAGTTGTTTTGTTGATGTTCACCATGTCGCTAGCTGATGATAAAATCAAATTTGTAGGAATTTGGGACAGTTGAATGTGTGTCGCCATGTTGCCTTGTTTACTTTGAAGTTAGGCTCGTTTGTTGTAGAAGTCGGGCTTGAAAAATTTCTCACTTGAGTTGATCAATTAAATGACAGGCTTGCTTGTATTGTTTGTTGATTGTTGATGCTTTAAACACTTGTTTGAATTGTTGACTTGACGCGCGCTTGATGACGATCACTTTGTTGGAAAGGAACTTTATGAATGTTGTAATGAACTTTACATAGACTCGCTTGTTGTGTGTTGAACTGTTGCACTTGATTTGGTTACTTGACACACTCACTTGATTGTTTTTGCTTGAATTACTTGTTTTAATTACTGCACTTAGTGATGCACTGAATGTTCTGAAAAATGGTGGGTGTCGAACACTGTCGAAAATGTACCCAAATGACAAATGATAAATTCAATGTTCAAGTAACAACTGACTTTGACTTAATGATGCACTTTAACAAATCAAATGAAGTTGTCGGTTAAAATTGAGAATGCACCCTTACAATTCAATTGAATTTGACTTTGATTACAATTTTGGTATTCAACTTATTAAAAAATAATGGTGCAAGTGCAATTGCCAAAAAAAATTGTTGTTGAATTGCTGCAAAAAAAAAGATGTTGATATAGATGACGGCTTGATTGGATGTTGATGCAGAAATGTCTTGACTAGAGATGCTTGATTTTGTAGCATCCTTAACTTGATTTCTTTGGTTACATAATGTGAAATGTTGTAGCAGCTTCTATCAAGTCAATGATGTGACACTTTGTGCTTGTTAGTGCCTAAAGCTACCTCAGGCTGAGAAAGGTAGGATCTAGGGTAACATCAAACCATGCTTAACCTGGTAGTTAGCCCTACCAGGTCGAGAGAGGGCTCTCTCCTTGTCAATCTCAACAAAATATAGTCAATAGGGCTTGAGATGACTGACGTGAATACTGATCTTAGGCTAGGTATGTGTGCAAAAGAGTTTGATTGAATTTGATGATGTTTTGTTGGCTCAAATGGAAAGGCAAATTTGGGTATGGGGAATGAGGCTCAATTTTGCAGAGATCTCTATGGGACAAGGTAGGAAAATGATTTGGTACTTCAAATTGAATGAAATGGAGTTCTTTTATATAGGTGATGAGTTGAAGAGGGAAACAAAACCTCAGGGATCCTCTTCAAACAACTGAAAACATAAATAACCAGGCAAACCCTAGGTAGAGCACTACAATTTCAATGGATTCTATCTTTATCCTTGTTTGTTTTAGTTAAGATGAAGAAAAAGAGATAATGGCATACATAAAACACATGTAAAATTACAATTACAGAAGGAAACACAATACCAAAGCAAAATACCACATGAATCCCATAAAGTGCTGCAAAACTCTGGTCTATTCCTTAGCCAAAACTGCTGAAATGTGTATATAATAAAGCTCCAAGCTTTCCCAAAAGTCCAACCTCTGTTAATGACTAAAAAAATACAAGATATAGGCAACCAAAAACTCATCCTAGCCTTTATGGGTCGGGCTCATGAGTTTAGGAGCTGTTCCAAAAAATTCTAAATTGAGAACTAAAATGTAGGCAATGGAACAACTTGCCTCTAAAAACTAGGGAACTTATTCATTCAGTTGCAAACTACCTTTTCATGGATGAATCTACCTCTATGAGTGAAAATTTAGCATAATTACATCAAAATACATCAATTCACATTAAATTACATCAAAATTTTGACATTTAGAAGGAGAAAAGTAAAACTAACAAGAAATTAGGCGAAAAACATAGTATTTTTGGTCAAACTGAGCAAAATTTCTCCAATGCATTACGCTGATTTCCCTATGCATATCACCTTTTTGAAGCTGCTTTTGGAGGCCTTCCCAATGTTCACATTTTCTCCAAGTGGGCTTGTTGGAAAGGTCGGCCTGTCTACGTTCCAGAACAAGTGGAATTTCTAAATTTAGCCTCCATTTACTCCTCCAAAACTGAGTTATCCCAACACTGCTTCCCGTGTGTCCAAAAAGGGGCAGAAAGGTCATTTTTGAGATGTTTTTGACCCTTTTGGAAGCTCAAAACCTGTCAAAATTTCTTGGCCATTTGTAGAGATGCATATTTTTCAATGATGAATCCAAAAATGTTGAGTTTTCCTCAAAAGGAGGTCCCCATCAAAAGCACGAGCCAGGTGGCGCGACACATCAGGCAGAAAAACTTGTCTTTTAGGCCAAAAATTTCAAAATTGCAAAAAGTGTCCAAAATTTCTTAAAATTTGGGTTGAGTGCCCTCCATTAAGTGTTGATGGGCCAAGAAAGCCTCAGCCAAGATCTGAAGTCTATCTTGCTCTTTTCTCTTCCTCGATGACTTCTTCAACTTGGTCTTCAAGTTCCTGATTCGTGCCTTGAAACTTTTGTTTCTCGCCAAGTAGTGGTAGGACATGTGCCTCGACATAGTTTTCTCTCCATTGGCCTTCTCTAGCATCCTTTCCCAAGTGCAAGTTTGTTCTCTCAAGCCAATATTCCCGGTCATGTTCAATCTCTTGCTCATACCGATGATCACTGTCTCTTTCCATTGTTTTCCTTTGGTTTTGAAAAATGTGGTTGTATATGGATGGTTTTGTGGATAATAGTGTGAAAATATGGTGGAGGAATGAAATGGGTAGAGTGTATGGAAGAGAGTTTAAAAATGTATGTGTGAACAGAGTTTAGGGATGGGAGTAAGAGTTTTAGGGATGTGAGTAGGGTTTAGGGATATGGATACGGTTTGGGGAGTGTAGCATTTGGGAAATTATATGTGAAGAATAGGATTAAGGGGAAAATGTATGAGGGGAGTGGGATTAAGGGGATAGGGTATACAACCATTAGTGCAATGAAGAAAACTAGGGTTTCACGCTAGAAGCTAGGGTTTTGGGGTTTTGGGGATAGGGGAGTAGGATGAGTGGAAATGAGAGGGGAAATGGGAAATGAAGGTGAAGGGGATGTGAAAGTGGTAGAGGGGAATAAGACAACAAAAAATGGCAAATTTTCAAACCTTAGGTAGATTTTCAATGAAACTGTGCAAGGAGGTAGGGTTTTAATAATTCCCTATTAAATCACCAAGAGGACTAAGACAAACTCATGCATTGAGCATATTGGAGTGTGAACTTACTTGGGAAATGATGAATTTACAATTTTGGGAGCTTTGGTGGAAAATTTGAATGGATTTCAGGCTTTGTAGCCCAATGTGTCGAGCTGCCCCAATGAGTAGCGCTAGTTATAAAATTACACTATAAATCATTGCCCAATGCGTAGCGCCAACTATAAAATTACACTATAAATCATTGCCCAATGTGTAGCGCCTTTTTGCAGGAGCCTTTTGGAGGCCTTCGTGGTGTCCAAATTTGGTGTAGAATAGCGCGTTGGAATGATTATTGAGTCTACTTTCCAAGCCAACTAGAATATTTCAATTTGGAGTTCATTTTCCCTGTCAAAACTCAAATCTCCCAAGACTGGTCAAAATGTGAAAAATGAGGCTACCTAAAGGCAAAGTGCTATTGAAGTCAACTTTTGAAGTCTTCCTCAACCCCAAATTGATCCCATGATAGCTCATTAGAAATATCTTTGTGTCTAGTTATCATTTCACTCATCATGAAAGTCATTAGGCCAACCAAGCTAGGAGAAATCTTGATTTTCCCAAGGTCACTTCAGAGGTGCATCAATTCTCCTGAGTCAACTGTATTTTTGAAATTTCTCTAAAACCATGACACCTGTGTAAAAAGTGAAGGAGGTTGTCTTCCTTGGCCTATTTTGGAAAAATATATCTCTCAGTTTTCCCAAATTCATCTTTTCTTGCTCAAAAACATCATTGGAGTAAAACCTATCCTGATGTGTGGAACATGGGATTTGTCGAAATGAAGTGAAATGAAGGGGATAAGGAGCTTCTAAATTCTTGAGAAAATTTTGGGAAGTAGGGAGGGATTTTAGGAAGTAGGGGAAAGTGGAAAAATATTGAGTGAGGGGAAGGGGTCCAAAAGGGAAAAACATAGGCCTAGCCTAGAAAATTATCAAGTTGTAGCAAGAAACTAGGGTTTGTGCAAAAATGAGGAATTTGGGGGATCTCAGTGATGGGAAGTGTTTAATAAGGTACATTAAGGATAGGGGAAGGTGCATGAACATTAGGATACAAGTTTTTTTTTATGATTTTACCATCCAAGAGAAATTACCTTCAAAACCCTAGGAGAGGGAAATGAACCTTACCTAGGCACAACTGAAGCATGAACAAGGTGTAAAATGACCCAGTGGAACTTGACATGATGATGAAAACCTTCTGAATGATGGTACACTCAGTTGAATGGTGAGATGGACTGACATTTGGACAACTTTGAAAAGAGTAAAAGAAAACCTTAGACCTAATACCTAGTGACCAAATTTTACTTGAAGACTCACTGAAATGACAAAATTTGACCTTGACACCTTAAAATCGCTTTGTAAGAACATGTTTGATCACTGGAGGAAGGCTGAAAAGACTGACACTAACATTGGCTCCAATGGGGATGGTAGCTCCTTGGAGGTGCCAAGAACGATAGATCTTTGGGAGAGCAAGCAGTGCCGTCGTCCATTGGGCTATGGAGTCAAAAACCCAAGCTGAAATGCATGACTGAAAACTGACGACACAAACTGACTCTCACTCAACTAAAAAATGACTCGATACTTAAACAAAACTGACAAACTGGAAATAATGCTCAAAGTAGATCTTATTAATCAAAACATACTCTAACAGTTTCGTTCATCACCTGATCAAGTGAAATGAAACAACCCAACCAAAGTAAGTATTCCGGCTACTGTTTGAATTCTCCGCAAGTGCTTGCTTATGAACAACAAGAGAGAACTACTGAAAGGCAACTCCCATGACAACTTGGAAATAGATCCGTTGAATGATATGGATTCTCTATCCGCCTCCAAAAAAATTGTATAAGGATCTTGAAGTTCATGCACACTAGGACTTAGCTCATCCAATGGATTACTTCTCTTCTCCTCATACCATGAATGCAAACTTTCATTTGTGCTTTGTGACGAGAATCCTGCTGAAAATGACAAAGAAACCAGTTTCCGAATCAAGTTTGTATCAATACTTTTGTCAAGCTCACAGATAGGAGAAGGACTTTGACTACAGACATTATCTAACAAATCAACTATTGGATCGAGAAAAACTTGAGAAGACTGCTGCAACCCATTTTCTATTGGTTCCGATGAGATTGTATGACTTTCTACAGGCTGCTCATTTGAAGATATACTATGTAGTTTTCCCTTTAGAAACTGAAATGATTCAAAACAAAATAGTATGGAATCATCTTGTATCATTTGATCATATGTGCGAGCTTCCAAGTCTTCATTGGCAACTTGACAATCAATGGAATTTGGGGGTTGCAAATCTGGATATGAGAAGTCTTGAACAATGTTTTCATTGCCCTCAAGATGGTCCAAATCAAGACTTGTCGACAATTGATTTCTGATTACATGAATGTTGTCTTTGATGAACTGAAATGAAGAAAAATAAAAAGGCAAAGATCCTTCACTTACTTCAAAATTTGCTGCACTTTCCTTGTCATTTACATAGCTGATATGTGATGGCTCAACATTGTATTCAAGCTACTGAAAGTGAACTTCTTCCTCCCACAAACTAGCTGTTGGTTTGTCTATAATATTAGCTTATGTTTGGAGAACATAATCATCATCATACTGATCAAACTGTGGCAAATCATCAGTATAGAACACATCATCAATCATACATGTCATATCAACAGATATTTCTTCTCCAAGATGATCTATAAAACAATCATTATCATATCTATGACAACTGGGATAAGAAAGAAGATGTTTTGGATCAACAACTTGTTCTTCTTCAACCAACAAGCCACGAGCTTGAACATTATACTCATTCCTTGTGATGATCCTTTGCATCATCTCTTCCACTTCACTTACCAAAATGTCAAGCTTTAGCTCTAGAATGTTGATTCATTCGGATCTATGTTTTCATCTCTTCTTCCTTTAACTTTGCCCTTCAGATCAGCAAATGAGCCTCTACACCTACTGCACTGTTATGCATCTCTTCAAGTGTTGCAAGGTTTCTTTCTCTCAGCTGAAGCTCCATTTCCAGATCAAAGGCACCCGGGTAGTGCAAGAGAGCGGATCCAGGAGGAGGAATTATATTAATAGGCATCGAATAATAAACTTGGTTAAATCTGGTAGAAAATTGTTGTACTGTCTCCCCTGAAAATCTTTTCAACTGGTTATACTCTTCTATAATCAATAAAGGGTTTTGTTGTACCACCCACCTGTCAAGGAAAATTTTGACGAATTGCTGGAAATCTGAGATGCTCGCATCAGGAAGGGTTTTGAACCAACTCTTGACTTTGCCTTGCAAAGAAATAGAAAAAAGACTAATACTAACATCTTCTTCATCAACTTCAAAAAGGTCAAGAAAGGACTCAAAATTCAATACATGTCTCTCAACAATGATATTGTTGCATTCACCATCAAATCTTGGTAGATATAGATTATGATTTTTAGGGAAAGCATGAGATATAGGAGGTAACATCAGAGGCTTGTATTGATATGCAATTTTACAAGGTAGTGGGGCATGTACAAAAGCTGTAGAATTAGTTTTAGTCTCTTGAAGCTCATCAATTTGAAGATGGTCATCACAAGATTCAGAAAAAGGGTCTTGATCAAGCTCAAAGGCATGCAATTCCTTGGTATTCACAAACTTCAAAGGGAATGAATCAAATGCAGGCCAAGGATCTCTTCTCAAACACAATAAACTTTGCAAAGCCTTCTTGACATTTTTGGGAAAAGAGAGGAAATAATTTATAACAAAGAACATATGTCTTGGATGAAATGCCAACTTGAATACCTGATCTTTCCATATCGTCCTTTCATGTTTTTGGTAGTTGGGTTCATCCTCCAGTGGAGTCTTTGGATCTGATCTCGAAAATGATTTGGAATTGCCAGGTGAATGATTTCAGCCTTTCTGGTGTCTAATCGTTGTCCACCATCAACAATCAGATCTGAACTTGATACATGTTACTGGGGCAATTTGCAAGTCAGATGTTCAACTTATGAGACTAGGCCGGAGATTGAATGAAGCAGCGTTTATCTACTTATGCATTCACAAAGCAATGTGTAGTTCGAAGGCTTCCTGGCATAATTTTAGGCCCCGTCTGTAGTTTATAAAGCAAGAACACTAACAAAAAAATAATATTTTCTTCCCTAGTATGGTCTCCACTATGTTAGTGCCTAAATCTACCTCAGGTTGAGAAAGGTTGGATCTAGGGTAACATCAAACCACACTTAACCTAGTAGCTAGCCCTACGAGGTCAGGAGAGGGCTCTCTCCTTGTCAATCTCAGCAAAATATATTCAATAGGGCTTGAGATGACTGATGTGAATACTGATCTTAGGCTAGGTATGTGTGCAAAAGAGTTTGATTGAATTTGATGATGTTTTGTTGGCTCAAATGGAAATGCAAATTTGGGTCTGGGGAATGAGGCTCAGTTTTGCAAAGATCTCTATGGCGCAAGGTAGGCAAATGATTTGGTACTTCAAATTGAATGAAATGGAGAGATTTTATACAGGTGAGGAGTTGAAGAGGGCAAGAAAACCTCAGGGATCCTCTTCAAACAGCCGAAAACATAAATAACTCAACAAACCCTAGGTAGAGCACTACAATTTCAATGGATTCTACCTTTATCCTTGTTTGTTTTAGTTAAGATGAAGCAAAATAGATAATGGAATACATAAAATACATGTAAACTTACAATTACAGAATGAAACACAACACCAAAGCAAGATTCCACATGAATGCCATAAAGTACTACAAATTCTGGTCTATTCCTTAGCCGAAACTTCTGAAATGTGTATACAATAAAGCTCCAAGCTTTCCCAAAAGTCCAACTTCTGCTAATGACTAAAAAAATACAAGATACAGGCAACCAAAAACTCATCCTAGCCTCTAGGGGTTGAGCTCATGAGTTTAGGAGTTGTTCCAACAAATTCTAAACTGAGAACTAAAAAGTAGGCAGTGGAACAACTTGCCTCTAAAAACTAGGGAAATGATTCATTTAGTTGCAAACTACCTTTTCATGGATGAATCTACCTCTATGAGTGAAAATTTAGCATAATTAAATCAAAATCCATCAAGTCACTTTAAATTACATCATTAGTTTGACATTTAGAAGGAGAAAATTAAAACTAACAGGAAACTAGGCGAAAAACAAAGTATTTTTGGTCAAACTGAGCAAAATTTCCCCAATGCGCTACACTGATTTCCCTATGTGTAGCACCTTTTTGTAGCTGCTTTTAGAGGCCTTCCCAGTGTCCATAGTTTCTCCAAGTGGGCTTGTTGGAAAGGTATGCCTATCTACTTTCTAGAACAAGTTGAATTTATGAATTTGGCTTCCATTTGCCCCTCCAAAACTGAATTCTCCCAACATTGCTTCCTGTGTGTCCAAAAAGGGGTAGAAAGGTCATTTTTGAGATGTTTTTGACCTTTTTGGAAGCTCAAAACTTGTCAAAATTTCTTGGGAATTTGTAGGAATGCATATTTTTCCATGATAAATCCAAAAAATTTTAGTCTTCCTCAAAAGGAGGTCCCCATCAAAAGCGCGCGCTAGGTGGTGCGGCGCATCGGGCATAAAAACCTGTTTTTAGGCCAAAATTTTCAAAATTGCAAAACGTGTCCGAAATTTCTTGAAATTTGGGCTAAGTGTCCTACATTAAGTGCTGTGATGGGCCAAGGAAGCCTCAGCCAAGATCTTAAGTCTATCTTTCTCTTTTCGCTTCCTCGATGCCTTCTTCAACTTGGCCTTCAAGTTCCTGATTCGTGCCTTGCAACTTTTGTTTCTCACCAAGTAGTGGTAGGATATGTGCCTCAACACAAATTTCTCTCTGTTGGCCTTCTCTAGCATCCTTTCCCAAGTGCAAGTTTTTTATCTCAAGCCAAGATTCCCGATCATGTTCAATCTCTTGCTCATACCCATGATCGCTGTCTCTTTCCATTGTTTTCCTTTGGTTTTGAAAAATGTGGTTGTATATGGATGGATTTGTGGATAAAAGTGTGAAAATATGTTGGAGGAATGAAATAGGTAGAGTGTATGGAAGAGAGCATAAAAATGTATGTGTGAACATAGTTTAGGATGGGAGTAAGTGTTTTAGGGATGTGAGTAGGGTTTAGGGATATGGAAAAGGTTTGGGGAGTGTAGCGTTTGGGAAATTATATGTGAATAATGGGATTAAGGGGAAAATGTATGAGGGGAGTGGGATTAAGGGGATAAAGTATGCAACCATTAGTGAAATGAAGAAAAATAGGGTTTCACCCTAGAAGCTAGGGTTTTAGGGTTTTGAGGATAGGGGAGCAGGATGAGTGGAAATGAGAGGGGAAATGGGAAATGAAGGTGAAGGGGATGTGAAAGTGGTAGAGGGGAATAAGACAGAAAAAAATGGCAATTTTTCAAACCTTAGGCATATTTTCAATGAAACTGTGCAAGGAGCTAGGGTTTTAATCTTTCCCTATTAAATCACCAAGAGTACTGAGACAAACTCATGCATTGAGCATATTGGAGTGTGAACATACTTGGGCAATCAGGAATTTACAATTTTGGGAGCTTTGGTGGAAAATATGAATGGATTTTAGGCTTTGTATCCCAATGCATCACGCTGCCCCAATGAGTAGAGCCAGTTATAAAATTACACTATAAATCACTGCCCAATTTGTAGCGCCGACTCAATGCGTAGTGCCGTTTTGTAGGATACTTTTGGAGGCCTTCCCGGTGTCAAAATTTGGCAAGAAATAGCTTGTTGGAAATATTATTGAGTCTACTTTCCAACCGAACTAGAATTTTTCAATTTGGAGTTCATTTACCCTATCAAAAATCAAATCTCCTAAGACTGGTCAAAATATGCAAAATGAGGCTGCCTAAAGGCAGAGTGCTACTACAGTAAACTTTTGAAGGTCTTCCTCAACCCCAAATGGATCCCATGGTAGCTCATTGGAAAGCACTTTGTATCTAGTTATCATTTAGCTCATAAAGAAAGTCATTAGGTCAATCAAGCTAGGAGAAATCTTGATTTTGCCCAAGGTCACTTCATAGGTGCATCAATTCTCCTAAGTCAAATGTATTTTTGACATTTCTCTAATACCATGATACCTGTGTAAAAAGTGAAGGAGTTTGCTTTTCCTTGGCATATTTTCAACAAAAACCTCTCTCAGTTTTCGCAAATTCATTTTTTCTTGCTCAAAAACATCATTGGAGTAAAACCTATCTCGATGTGTGGAACAGGGGATTTATCGAAATGAAGTGAAATGAAGGGGATAAGGGGCTTCTAAATTATTGAGAAAATTTTGGGAAGTAGGGAGGGATGTTAGGAAGTAGGGGAAAGTGGAATTTGAAATATTCAGTGAGGGAAAGGGGTCCAAAAGGGAAAAACACAGGCCTAGCCTAGAAAATTGTCAAGTTGTAGCAAGAAACTAGGGTTTGTGCAAAAATGAGGAATTTGGGGGATCTCAGTG
>APFE030896429.1:19102-53952 GCA_000404065.3 Pinus taeda | reverse complement strand
TTACATTTTGAAAGAATATTTTCTAATTAATTTATTTATATGTAAATATGGTATATAGTCTAACACCATAGTAGTAAATCTTTAGTAAAAATTTATAGGTGAGTTGTCATTATTAAAGTGGGGTTGTTGCAATTGTAACAAGGAAATATGGGAGTTGTAGAAACTATAAGAAGGAAAGAAGGGAGTTGCATCCACTAGAACAAGGAGTTACACACACATAATTTAAGGTAAAAAATCACCATTATGTCAAAGTCACTCGTACAAAACTCTCAAACCAAATAATTTAAAGTTTTAAATACTTTCAAGTATAATCTATAGATTGTGTCAATTTTTAAATCATATGATTGGTTTGGTTCAGGTTTCAAAGGTTTGAACTACAAGGAAAAAGTGGATACTTTTACCAAATAAATTCTCTCTTGAAAGTGTTCCATTAATGAATGGGCTTATTGATGATTAAAACATAGTAGAAGTTAGTCTCAAAATATCTAACAATATGATTCACTGTGGAAATATCCAATCACTCACATAGTTGTATGATCAATTAAGTTTAAAAGATATCAATGAATTTATAATTAATGGACAACCACATGGTTTTTTTTTTTCTTTTTTTTGAGTAAGACTAATTCTATTATCAAAGAAAAGAAATATTTACATAGAGACCAAAGTCAGTACACTGCTCTGATATGAAGCAGAGCTTTCAGGAAAAACAGGTAAGAAGACAAAGATCAGAACCCACGCAGGGGACTAGGATGATACTCTTCTAGTACTTCATGGTAAACAAAACCATCAAAAACACAAAAAAATCCACAACACAGTTTTCATAACAGACTTTCCTGGTGATTACCATAGCATAACAAAAAATCGACAACAATGAGAGCACTCTAGCCATCTTGTGGTTCTTCCACAATATGACACCATCCCAATTCTGGCTCATCCATAACTGCAGCAGTGTTTTGTTTAGAGGGGTCGGGGTTGACTGGCAACATCTCCTCATCCTGAGTGTTGCAACCAGGAGCAATGAGAACCTGCTGAGGCACCAAACCAATTCCTAGCTGAATAGAAGGAGAGGAACCAGAGACTGCCCCCGAGCCTCCCTGATGAGAGTCTGAGTCCTCCATCTGAGGAGTCTCATGGAAGACGACTGTAATGTGGGTCGTTATCCGAGGCCGATGCAAGGAACTATTAAAAGAGAAAGCTGCAGAGCTGGACGAGGAAGGAGACCCACGGTAGCATCTGGAAGCACGAAGCCACCCCTCCCACTTCGAGTACAGGTGTATCAACCAGTAAACAATTCACTAGAGGGGGCAGCCGAATCTGAAGACAGGCTTGACGGTGCGCGCCAGGGTTGACCTCTTTGGCATCCCATTCGTTGTCGAAGTCGAGCCATATTTGAGGGAGCGTTGGATAGGTGAAAGACGGGTTGAGAAACTATAAGGGGAGTAGGGCCACACAGATGCGGGGACCAGGGGGAGCCTACTAATGCATTTCGCCAACAAAAACAAATTGAGCACAGAGTGATACTTTCCAGAGTGAAAATGAGTGACATTTGGATTGACAGGGCCAATATCCCTCCACCCGATATCAAAGACAAGATCTAAGACCAAATAATTAAACAATGGGACAGAGGCTAGGAAAACTCTACTCAGAACCCCCCCATCTAAGCCAAAGGCAAGCCCTGTGACTAGGTGATGACGAGCCAACACTAAAACCGCCAGATTGTGGTTAAAGACCCCATAGAGAAGAGAGAGGAATAGCAGGAGCTGCCTCGGAATAGTTGAGATAAGCTTCAGAAAGGCTTTCCCTGATAAGTTTCAGGAGACTTCAGACAGAACCCTGGCAAAGATGAGAGTAGAGGCAAGAGGAGGAGCCTAGTGAGACAGCTCGAAAGGTTTCACCTCCAACCTAGAACAGAGCCTCGCTTTAAACCTTCCAAACAAATCTCAAGAAACTCCTTCCATTACTACAACATTGAAGATGACCATAATCTCTTGCAGTTTAAAGCGTGCAGAGGGAAAAGCTGTCATAGAGGACAAGAAGAATGAACCATCGCCACCTGAATGAGACTTGTTATGCCCTTCCTTGCGCGCATTCCATACGCTCTTCCACTTGCAAGTATTTAACGATGCGTACTAGGTGGGTAGGTGTCGAGCTGCCTCGCCCCACCCCAGTATTTTCACCTTGATTGCCACCTTAGTTGCCCGCATCCATGGTGGATAACCTCATGGATTATTTTTTTTTTGTAAGCTGGGTAGGTCCTTTTCTATTAACATAAAAGAATATTTACAGCATCATCAGGGTGGTCTCACCCCGCCCCGAAGGGAAACCGGGTATCTTGACCACCCAAAATTTATCACATCAAAACAAAAATGGAAAGTATCCAACTGTTCATACCATACTTCATGTCCTATTTATATTTCTATTTCCATACTATTGCCTATATACTGCTTCCTATATATAAAAACAACAGAAGAGTTCGTGCCTACAGAAAATCAGAAAAAACGAGACAGATCCCAACACAGCAAAAACATGCCTTTGATCACTGCTTTTCAGGCTCAGCTTGTTGAACTTTTTCCTTCTTCACCAGCACTCCACTTTCCATGAGCTAGTGCTGCAGATCCTCTAGTCTTTTTTCTTGCAGAAGCATGGTGATGACTATGTCCTTCAATTCTTTTTTCACATTAGGGATACTCTGAACCATCTCAGCCATCTCCATGGCTACCTATTCTAAAGCTTTTGCCATAAGCCTTTTCATGACCCAATACAAATGAAGAGACTGTTTGTAGAGGGTCATTCTTCCTTTGGTATAGCCAGGATCAGGCATAGTAGCAATCCAATCTTCCATCTCTTCTTCAGATTGAGCCTGGATGGCTTCTTCTTCTCAGTGCTCCATAATTCTCCTGATCTTGGGGTTAGAATTCTCCCTGTACTCCTCCTCAGCAATTCTGATTATGTCTCCAATTATTTGTCTTGTCCGCCAGTTACCATCTCCCGTAGCAGGCTCAGCTTCCGCCTCCAGGGGTGGGCTGCATTGACGCCCCCTCCATCCTCTTGTCTCCACCACGTCCTTTCTCCGGCGCCCACCTCGGCCCCTTCGGCCTCTTCCTCCTCTGCCTCTGCCGCGTGGTCCTCCCCTGCCCCTTCCTGCGAAACGACCTGTGCCTTCATCTGTGTCCTCACTATCCTCATCTGGTAACATTTTCCATCGATTTTTCCATCCCTCCTCTGCCTGGTCTCCCTTCTTCTCCTCGCTCTCCTCTTCTGATAGCTCTAAAACCTAAATATTCGGATTCCCTTCGGCCTCCACTTTTCTCTTGCCCTTCATATCTGTTGCGAGCTTGCTCTAGTCTTCAGGCGCCCCACTGCGCATCCTTCTTCTCACGCTCCCACTGCCTTCCGCCTCCATTATCCTCCTTCCTCTGCAGTTTACTCCTCCCTCCTTCCTTGTGATAACTTTCAGACTACACTGACGCTCAGGGTATCTGCATGTAGGTTTCTTGCGCTCCTCACAGTATATAGCCCGTCGCCTTCCTTCGTTCTTTAAACGCATCTGCTCATCGGTATCATTACCGAAGTTATGTTTGCAGATAATCCTGAGGTCCGTAGCATAATGGATCGAACCTCTCGCCATCCTTCTGTCCCGTCCGGTGCTCAGACCACCTGCACCACTGAACCGAGGACCTGCACGCTTCCTCTGCCGGCCGCTCCACTTACCTATTGCACTTATTCCTTGATCACCCTCGACTGTGACTTTGTGCGTGCATCGCCAAAACATCATTTTACTCCTCGCCAGCTCATCCAGCCCGATCGGGCGTTCAGTTTCCTTCTGTAGAAAGGTTTGTTGCTTCCTCATGATCATGGTTTAAAATAGATTTGAGACCATCCCAGCTGTGATCCCTCTCGAGTAATGACCAACTTCTATCCAGTTTACTGCCTGCTTCCTTGCTACCCCAATTTGCAAGGAAATACGCCGCCTTGTTCCCATCTCGTCGGACATGCTTGATGGTTTTATAATCAATCTTGTTTAGCATTTCCTCAATGTCTTGAGTTGTAGCTGCTGTCCTCCAACTTTTAGCGACTTTATCCCACCTCTGCCCATCCTTGAGTTTCCGCAGCATCTCAATCGTGATTTGCGAATCCCCTTCAATTTCCAGGTTCATATATCTATTTCGAACAGCTATCCTCAGGCCTTCATGAATAGCCCAAAGTTCAGCTTCATTGTTCGTCATCTCTCCTACCCATCTGGTTTTTCCTTCTCCATCCCGAAAGATACCACCAAGACTTTCTGGACCTGGGTTACCCTTCGAAGCTCCATCGAAGTTTAGTTTAATGGAGTGAATCCTGGTGTAGCTAAAACGATTTGAACTTTGGACCTGCGGGTTGCTTTGTCTCTCTTTTCTTGGATAGATCAAATTGAATTCTAGGTTTAGCAGTGAGGCTATTCTCCCTTCCTGTTGGTCCATATTCCAATCTTCCTCATCCCATCTGTCTGAAAGCACAGTTTCCCTGATTGCTTTACTTATCTCTTCCCAAACCTTTTCTGGCCTATTGTTTTGCCCACTGAAAATTCTTTTATTGCGTTCCTTCCATATGAACCAAATTACAAAGCCAACTGCTAGGCTCCATATTCTTCTGACCAATTTACTTTGGAATTGCCCTATTCCCCATTGTCCTGTGGTCAATAGAATATTTGTCTGGTCTCTCATTGTTCTACCAAATAGACCTCTGATCTTTTCCCAAATGTTTTCTGCGAAAGGACACTTATTTAGAAGATGTTCTTGATTCTCTGCTTCTCTGTTACATAGGCTGCATCTTGACGGGCCATGAAAACCCCTCTTTATGATTTTATCCCATGTTAAAATGTTTCCTTTTCTAACCAACCAGGCAAAGATTATGACTTTTGGCCACCATTTTCCTTCCCATATCTTCTTCCAATCTTGATCTTCTTCATCTTGATTTTGCCTTGTAGTCAGGAAGTAGGCTTCCTTTAATGTGAAAGACCCTCTCATTGTTTTTTCCCATCTTAGGATATCCTCGCCAGTCCTATTTAGAATTTTCCTAAGATCCATTTCTCTAAGGTAGCCTTCCTCTATCTCCCTATTTATGTTGTCAGTCCATTCTCCTGGTTTTTTCCACTTTCTCCATATTTCTCTGCTCTCTTCTTCCACCCAATAGTCCTTTACATTATCCATCCCTAGCCTCTGAGCTCTCTGTTGAAGGTCTTGAAGGGTTTGTATTTCGTTCATATTTCTTTTTTGCTGCCATCCGTCTTCCCAGAATTTAGCTTTCTCTCCCCCTGAATCTCCTAGAAAGCGTACTCCTTAATCAATTCTCTGTTCTGTCTTGCCAAGTTCCAAATTGATGATCCTTTTGGGGTGTTTTGGATTCTCAGTTTTTCCTCTGTTTGTTCCGGCATATTGTATTTGTATTCCCAAATATTCTTCCATACATCTGTCCCTCCTTGCAGCCACCTCCACCATAATTTAGCGCCTAGAACCTTTTTCAGAGTTTCAGGGTCCCTCACCCCCAAACCTCCTTCTTCCTTCCTTTGGATCAGATTTTCCCAAGAAACGAGGGTCCATTTTCTCTGTTGAGTTGGACCTCCCCATATAAACTTTCCGAAAATCTCCCATAGTTTTGCAGAAACGCCTTTCGATGCTGCTCTTATAGACAGGGTATACACTGGAATTGATTGGAGAACGACCTTTAGAAGGACTATGCGGCTGGCGATGTTCAGAGATCGGAACGACCAGTTTGATAACCTTTTTTTTTATTTTGTCATTAACCTCCTGCCAATTCTTCATGCGTGTTGGGTGGATGTCCAGTTGATTACCTATGTACTTAATAGGAAGTTCTCCTTGTCTGAATCCCGAGGTTCTTGTGAGGTGAGCCTTTATTACCTCTGGGGTAAAAAATGAAAGTGCACGATTTATCTTTATTGATCTCCATGCCAGACGCTTCAGAAAAAACCTCCAAAACTTCCTTTATTATTCTGACTTCCCTGAGGCTGACTTCTCCGAATAGCATTATATCATCAACAAATTGTTAATTTGTTATGGCTAAATTGTTTCCCCAAAGCTTTAAGCCTCTGAGCTTATTTCTCCTAGATTCTCTTTTTATGATTCGCCCGAGACCATCTGCAGCTAAAATAAAGAGAAAGGGTGATAATGGATCACCTTGCCTTATCCCCCTAGAGGTGTTAAAGGGTTTTGAAGGATTACTATTGACCAATATTGAGAAATTGGGGGTGGAGACCATACTGAATATCCATTCAATCCAGCTCTTTTCAAAACCATATGCTTCCAACACTGCACAGAGGTATCTCCAGTTCAGGCGATCATACGCCTTTGAGAGATCCAACTTAATCATAATTCCTTTCCTCTTATGTTGGTTGAGGGAGTGAATCATCTCTTGGGCCACCACTAAACCATCTAGAATTTGCCTTCCTTCAACAAAACCCGTTTGTTCAGGGGAGATGATGCTTGGTAGGAGCGGTTTCAATCTTTTTTCCACCAGAGTTGCTATTATTTTATAAATAACGTTGCACAGAGCAATGGGACGGAAACCTTGAGCTTCCTCAGAGTTATTAGTTTTAGGAATTAAAGTTATAAATGTGGAATTCATACTTGACCACATAATGTTCTTTACCTGAGATTCTTCAACCACTTCCAGGATGTCCTGTCCTAGAAACTGCCAACCAGCTTGATAAAATTCAGCCGTGAAGCCATCCGGTCCCGGTGCTTTTCCTTTTTTCATGTTCATAATTACCTCTTCAACTTCTGCTAGTGTCGCTGTGCGCATGAGTCCTTTGTTCTGCTCCTCGGTGATCATTTTTGGGATTTCCTTACAGATTTTATTGATTGCTACCCTTCTGTCATCCTGGGATTCAGTGAGGATCCCCTTATGATAGTCATTTAGGACTTTCTCTATTCCATCTTGTTCTATTACTTTCCCTCCTGCTTCATTTTTAATTGAGAAGATCCGGTTCCGTTGCCTGTGTTGAATCATTGCTTGATGAAAGAATTTAGTATTCCTCTCTCCTTCCCGTAGCCAATTTATTCTGGACTTCTGTCTCCATAGGATCTCCTCCTGTTTTCTCCTTTCCTCCAGCTGGATTATTAAGATGCTCTCCTCCTTACACTTTTCTTCATCTCTTCCCTCCAGGATAATTTGCTGCTGTAACTCCTCCATTGCCTTTTCAAGTTTTTGTTTTTCCTCAAAGATATTCCCAAAGTCATCCTTGTTCCATTTTCTAATTTTGTGTTTCATTTCCTTAAGCCTTAATTGGAAAGTATGCATTTTGCATTGTCCTATGACTTGACTTTCAATCCACAATTCTTCTAATTTATTAAGAAAATCCGGGTTTCTGAGCCAAAAGGACTCAAAACGGAAAGGTTTCTTGTTGTTGATTTTTTTAATGTCAATTTCCAGACAAATCGGCCAGTGATCAGATCCTAAGCCTGGGAAAATTTTGGCCTCTATGAAAACATCTTTATTCAGAACTTGCTCAGATAGGAGGAATCTATCCAACTTTGAAGCAATCTGATTCCTGCCACCCCGCCTATTGTTCCAGGTGAACACCCCATTTGTTGTTGGGGTGTCTACTAGTCTTAGATTTGTTATGAGTTCATTGAAGTCGCCCATACTTGGGTCTTGTCTCCTGATGCCTCCTCGTTTCTCTCCTAGATCCCTGATCAAATTGAAATCACCGCCTATTATCCATAAGTCGTCTGGGATTAGTTTTCTTACTTCCTCAATATTCCTCATAAATTTTTTTCGGTCCCTGGGAAGATGAGGGCGATACACTCTAGATATGAGTATTCTTTCCTTCGTTCCTACTATCCTGCACACTCCAGAAAGGATTATGGGTAGGCTGATACAATTCTTAAAAATTACCTCCTCTGAATTCCATAATATCGCTAAGCCACCAGCTGACCCCTCCGCGTCCTGGGCCATAACTTCAAATTTTTATTTAGATTTATCCAAAATTTCCTGTATCTGTTGTTGATTCATTTCAGTTTCTTGAATCATCATTATACTCGGTTTATATTTCTTCAACCTCTCCTTCAGGTACCTCTGCTTTCCTTTACTGTTAAGTCCCCTTATATTCCAGCTTGTGATGATCATTTACAACTTTTTGGGAGGGGGGTGAAATACCTCAGACAGAGGTATTACCTTTCCGGAATTAACAAGAGTTTCCCCTACTGTTTGGATCGTCTCATTCATGGGTTTCCTCCCTCGTTTCCTTCCTCCTTTGCCATGTCCGTCCAATCCTACTGTCTGAGACCCTGACGCTTCTGAATGTTCCAGTCCGGTCTCCGCCATTCCCCCTTTCTTCTCCTTAAATTTTTGATAGGCCTCCTTATATCGCTATTTTTGAATTTCAGGGATGAATCTCTCATCTAAATGCCGCCATTCTTGCAAGAGTTTTTTCATTATCCATTCTTCTTCAGTCCCGATCTCTTTCTGTTTGTCTGACCCTTGTTTAGGTTTCTCTTCTGGTTTATCCTGGTGCTCTCCCATTTCAACTTCAGTTTCTTTCATTTGGCTGTTGGATTTGCCTAGCGTATCCGTTATGATTTCCATTGGGACAGTCTCCACAACCGGCTCTTCCTCTTTACCTTATTCAGTCTCCTCTTCCTCATCTTGGAGGGCTTGGAATTTATTTTGATTTTCCACGGGGATTTTTTTCCTTTTGTTTTCTCTTTTTGTCCCTCGGTCCATGTCTTCTGTCTCCTGTGGACTTCCTTAAACCCCCTCTCTTCTGTTTCAGTTGCCGCTTTTTTCTTTTGCTCTTCTTCTATTATTCTCTTAAGCTCTCCTTCCCTATTCTGAGGGAATTCTCTATACAGGTGGCCATATTCGTGGCACTTCCAGCACCGAAAGGGAATGTGCTCGTAATCTAAAGGTTGCTGCCAAATTTCATCATGGTATTCGACTTCCACAAATGCAGGCAAAGGTTCTGCTATATTCATATATACGCAGATCCTTGCATAAGAGGTAAATTTTCCCCTTTTGGTGGATTCTACAACTTTAACAAAAGCCCCTATTGAGTTACCGATTCCTTCAAGAATCTCAGGGTTCCAAAACTCAGAAGGTAATCTGAACAAACGAACCCATACAGGAGCAGCAAGCAGTTTTTCTGCATCCGGGTTGTACCTTTCCTCCCAATGCCTCATGAATAACCCTGCATTATTCATAAAATATGGTACCTCTTCGAAGATTCTTTCCTTATCCTCTAGATTCATGAAAATGACAGTAAAGAAACCCTTTGCTCCCAGTTTCAGATCTATATGCCCTTTGGGTTTCCATTTTAATTGAATCCATTTTACTAAATCCCTCTCAGAGGGCCAAAAACCTATAAACTTACAGATTAAAGCATGGTCTTTCATGTAGCTTCGATAGTCTTCCAGTTTGTTGTTTGGGATCACATACCTTGGTCGTTTCTGGGCCCTTGGAAGACATCTTCCCGCCATTTTTGCTTGCCATCGATTGCCCAGTACCACAATATCTTTAGTGTTGTCCGTCTGTGGATTTGTTCTGTTGCCCCCACTGGATTCCCTTGCCACTATGTTTCTAAAGGAGGGGATCTCTCCCCTCCCCGTGGTACCTTCCATGGGGTCCTTCAGAATAACTCGTTCAATCTGATCTTCGTTGACTTGTTTCCCTCTGCGCAGAAACTCACCAATCCGTATGAGGTTTCCTGCTCGATCCCTGACCTCCGCTGATCCAGATCGCTTCTCTGTAGCGCCGACACCCTGCAAACCCTAAATTTCCTTGTCAGAGCGATTCGTCATTCAAGACTTACATTCATATTATTTCAACCTCATGGATTATTAATACATAGTAGTTTCATTAATTAAATTTAAGGTAAATCAATGAATTTATATTTCATATTTAGTTAAATAATGAAAGAAACAACTAATAAAATAAATTATTTATAAAAATATTTCTAAATTAATTTTAATTTTAAACTTCAAAATGTCATTTTCATTTTTTTAATTATTTCTTTGTTTCTAATATTGTGCTTATTATTGTCAAGTTTCACTAGCAGAACTAGTTGACAATGGGCCTCATTAGCATGGTGACCTGGAATCAAACCTCACAAGGGGTGGTTGTGCCCTGTGCTTGGGGAAGAAGAAATGCTAAAAAATCTAGACATCTAAGGGATGTCCTCGCCCAGGCCAGATGTGATCCCTGAGTGACTTTGACGATTAATATTCCCCTAAGTTGCAGGAGCACAAACAACTTGACAAAAAAAATTATTGTGTTCATTCTTTAAATATTGATAATAATAGGTCTTTAAATATGTAATACACTTCTCATTCATTGATTTCATCCAGTTATAATTATTTTAATGAAACCTATCATTTGCTTATTAAATTTCACAATGAAAGAAAATTAGAGTTTTCAACTTACGATTTCATGATTTTATAAACTTAGAGCTTTGAAGTTCAGGTTGCATGATCGCTTTTAGAGGAAGGTGGATATTTTTCATTACCTAAGCTTCAAATTTCCCCATTGGGAGGAATTCATAAACTGAGTTTTTTTATTATTTACTGGGTTTAGAGTGTGATATTGAAAATTAAGTTTAGTTTGCAATCTTTAGAAACTTATAAATAAGAGCCAAAATAACATTTCAATCAATATTTTAAATGTGGAAAAAAATATTTTACATTTTCCATGCTATTTTTCTCCAAAAATAATTTAAATATCTATTCATCTCAGAAATATGATATATAGAAGTTTAATGTTTTGAAACAGTTAAGTAGAATTCCTCAAAACCTCGTAGATTCTAATTGAGAAAACAAGAGTTCAATATGTTCTTATCATTCAAACATTATACCTTAAAAATATGTATATTGATTATATCTGAAACTCTATTTTGAATCACTTTATGGTATAAAACATTTTTTTTAAATAGAACATAAAATTGAAGAACATTTTACAACCAAGTAAGAGTCCATTAGGTTAAGGTGAGAAAGACCATAAATTAACTTGTCACTTAATTTAACTTCATATCACAACAACAATAAACTAGCATTTGCACAAAATGCTGCAAAGGAAACGTCATAAGGCATAAAGTGTGGAAGAATAGCGACATGTGATTGGAAATTGTTGAAAGAAAGGGCGGATGATAATAAGTTATAGTTTCAATTATTAGTTATGTGTATTCTTAATATGGATATTTTGTAAATAATAATAGTGTCATGTAAAGGTTAGCCATTATCCATGTAGTTGTTGTTTATGTGAACATGTTTTGGTATATTATTGTAGGATTATTATTTTTTATTTTTAAACAATTTTGAGGGACAAAAGATTGTTTAAGATATCAACATTTTGCTCAGATATGTAATTTTTCCATGCGCGACCAATTTATGGCACTTCTTTTTTATATCTGGGAAAATTGAAGACTAATCGTCATTTGATCTTCAGTGATGACTTTCTAAGTTTCTATAAAAAAAATACTAGTAGATTGTAATGGAAGAGGTGAAAAAAATGATAATACATTGTGAACACCATCATGGTTGTCATTCCATATTTGAAAATGCATCAAAACTTCTAGGAGTCATCAAAGACTTGAATAAGTCGTAAAGTACTTGTGAAATGTATATTTTGTTAAAGTGATGTAGAAGTATTATTAATATTTGAAATATGGAAATTAATCATGGAAATTCATTAGTAGTAGCTTACATGGGAAAGGATATTGAAAATAATAATTAATAAACAAGATTTCATGTAACGGTGGAATATTAATGTAAGTTATATAACTTAGGTGGAATTTACAAGAATTCCTCTTGATCTTCAAACATGCTTTTTCAAGTTTCAATTGAAAAATACTAGTAGATTATAGTGGAAGAGGTGAAAAAAGAAATATAACATCGTGAATAACATTGTGGTTTTCATTCCATATTTGAAAATGCTTCAAAACTTGTTGAAGACATTGAAGACTTGAGGAAGTAGCAATGAACCTAGAAAATATATATTTTGTTAAAATTTGTAATATGTAAATTAATTGTGGAAATTTATTAGTAATAGTTTGCATGTGGGTTGTGTTAGAATGAATTTGGAATGAATGGAAATGAATTTAACTTTGTCATGGGGATTTAAATATTGTTATTTTAAAATGCAAGGTGAACAATGGCATATCAAACATCATTGAAGATTTGTGCGTAATTGGAGATGCATATTTTGTTATTGTTGTTCTATCCATATTTTTCACATTTTGTCACATTGATGAATGTGGATTTTGAATTTGAGAGTATATTTTATTTGTATTAATAATTGTATAGTTGGAAGAAGGTGGTATAATGGTACTTTTGGATTTGGTACCGATAGAAATTTGTTTTGTATACTTTGCAATGTAAGAATTAATGCTTCAATTTCATCGCAGTAGTTATATAGTTGTGTTATTTCTGATTCCATATGTCTTGTTGCAAAAGAAATAAAATGATAGAACCAAGTAAATAGAAGATATAATGAAAATGTAATATTTGCAACCATGTATTAATAATGATTAAATTTGATTATTTTTCAAAGATATGAAAGGTATGTTATGAAATAGATTGAGCTTAATAAATATAGGAAACATTTTGGTGATGTGAATGTATGGGTTGTAGCAGATTGTCTGGAGCTGGAATTGAATAAATAATTTCTTGTAATTTTTTTCTACGAGCAATGTTTTTATTTTCTTTCATTTCATTATAATGAACAAAACTGAATGAGGGGAAAATCCAAAGATCTTGTAGAGAAGGGACTCTAGAAATTGATGTGAATGTGAGACATTGACATTCAGCTTTTGCAATGTTAATTGTTTCTTTCGGCAATGTCACACCTTGAGATTTATGTATGGTTAATTCCCAAGCCATCCTTGGTGTAGTTTGCATAGTTCCATCTATTTTTATTAATGGAAAAGGCAAGTGAGTTTGATTTCTTTCATCCCAAGGAGGTTCGATGTATTCGTGAAAATCTACAACATCAAATGCTAGAAGTTGTGGAGGTGCAGTTGCTTCTTTGTAGAAGATAGATATAATTTCTCTAAGGAAACTATTAACAAGTCTAGATAAAACCCAAAGGTTGGAAGTTAGCATCACATTTTGGAATTTGCATAGAAACACAATTTGTTCAAGTTGCTTGTCTTCTAACCAAATGTTGGAATATGTGTTATCATCTTCACCAATGGATCTTGCAACAAAAGTGCTTAGAGATTTTATCATTTACTTATTACAGATCATTGTTTAAGAATTGGTTGGGAATAGGTGCATGGAATCATGGAAATAATGTATTTCACCTTTTAATAACAAGGATTTTGTGCATGACATGATTATACTGAAGTCGTCAATTGTTGGATTTTCATTTCTAATGTTCTGGAGGATGTTCCTGAAAGTATGTTGGTTGATGTTGTCACCTTGTTGATGACATATTGTGTCTAATGTGATAACTTTGTTAAATATGTTCCATAGTGCACTTATGTGGCTCATGCCTACATATAGAGGTATGTCTTTGACGGGAGGTAACTGGTCGAGATCACCAACTAATATAATGGAACACCCAACAAAAAAAGTGTTTCTTTGCAATGGAAATGCCTCTCGAAGATATTCGTCAATATGTCTTTGAAGATTTAGCCCAATGAAGCTCTTATAGGAAGGTGGAGGGTGGAATGGATTTTCAATTTTTGTATGTTAAAGGTTGCAATGCCTATAGGGGCGAGGAGCATGAATGGAGAATTTTTTTGGCTTGCAAGGGTTATTATAATTTATTTGATGCAATTTATAAGGAGGGATTTTCCTATACCAACAGTGCCTTGTATTATCATTCTTAGAGCAGTGAAAATATCCTTCTTAGAAGAATTATTAGAAATAATATTTAGAGATTTTATTTGCATTAGAGATAATGTAGAAAGGATTGTCATGATACGTTTATAGGTTTGAACAAAACATTGAACAGAGCTGCTATTCTCAATGAATTGTATGCCATTATTTTGTCGATCTAAAGGGATAGTGGTATGATTCCAGTTATGGTTGTCATCAAATCCACGAAGGGCAACCATGTCAAGGTAATTTATGAGGATATTTTTTGTATGGTGTAGTTGGGATACTAATTCCCATCCATATATTTATATGGTGTCTAGAGGATTGATTTCAAGAATAGTTGAGTTATCATTTGCAGTAGATTCAATATCGGATTGTGTGCGGTGTTGATGCCAAGGTTTGTAGAAAGGAAAAAATGTTTGTGAGTTTTTGATGAATTCTTAGACATAACCTCCTATATCTTCTGTAGGTCTAAATTTTCATTTGTTTTTCTTGTGAAAAAGATCATATTAGAAAGATATTTCTATTTCTATAAGTGGTGTGGATACTATGGTAGATGGGCATTGGATATATGTATCTATGATGTGTGGTGATGTAAAAGAGGTGGTGTTAGTTTGTGGAAGGCGAATATAATTTTTGTGGCTTACATTTGAAGAAAAGAATGATTTGCTACACAATGTTAATGGTAATTTTTCTAGGATATGACAGGTTTCTTGTGCTTCAATGTCACGATCAACAAGGTTTTCTGCAAGGAATTTTTGAAATGGAGATGTTGTTGGGTGAATAATGGGTGAAGCTAGGACAATTATACGTAGCATATGGTGGAAGTTTTCATATTGTTTTCTGCTTTAGATGCATATTTTTCAATATATTTGAATACAACATGTATGGAGAGTACTGGTTGGTAGTCAAAATTTGCACACCAAATAGATAGGAAAGTAGAGTGTATGTTTTTTGTCCATTAGAGTCAATGAGTAAGGATAATGTTTTATGTAATTCCCATGGTGCTTTCTAGCAACATTCAAATGAGGATCCTTTCTCTCCTAGGCTCGTGCTTTCGATGCATTTTGTGTGACATTCAATGCAATTGATCATTTGTTCATAATCATTGAGAGGGTTGGTTCTGGAAATATGTGGTGTGGACAATAGATAACGGTATTGTGAATTTGTATGAGTAATCGGTTGGATTGAAAGGGAAGGAATGCGAGGGTTCCAGGCTAAAATATATTTGTTGAAGAATTGGTTAGCAATATCCACTGCTTCTATATCTTCCTAGTTAAGGGATTCCATATCAAGTGCATTTTCTATCCAAAGGAAATCATGTATTTGTGTAGATCGTATATGTTTCCATTCATCCTTGTTAGGTAGACATTTTTCTAAGGTACTTTTGTAGTATATGAGCTTTGATGTTTAGATAGTTATGAAAGAAATGCAATAGAATACATACATGTAGCAGTAGTATTTTGTATGTAAGTGTTTCTCTAAGGTAACTTCAAGAAATGGTGTGAATCTATGGTGCATATATAGTGATGTTAAATGTGGGTTAGAGATAATGTTATCGTTTCTCTATTTTTGTGATTTTTGTAATGTTTTGTGAAAAAAAATGTTTGGCCATTGTATTTATATTGGCTACCATGTGTGTAATCACAGTCAATTACTTCAACATCACATTTTGGGTAAAACCACCTTCCTGTATTTTGTGGAATAAGTTTCTTCTATTGATTTTTAATGTACCTTACACAATTCATTTCCCATGGGTTAGTATCTATCTAGGGAAAAGTGTCCAAAATAATTATTTTCCTAATTGTGACTTTATCAAGTGAAAGTGACATTATAAGTTGTAAATTCAATGCTAAATTATAAAGTTAAAAGTGACTTTACACATAAGGTACAATGTGGGTACTTTATTTAATGAGTGAGTTAAAAGATATAAAGTGAATTAAATGCATGTTTATTCTCGTCCCTTAATCTAAATGAATCTAAGCAATTAGATCTTAGGGTTTCCCAAAAGTCATTTATGGAAACAAAAGGAGGAAAAGAAAAGATAGGTTGCATTCATGCTTCATGAACAGATTGGAGAAAGAAGGCCGAGAGCTAGAGAAACATTCTGAAGGAGAAATTTGTTGCATCAAGCTGAAGGAGTGATTTCTGGGCGAATATGGTCATGGAAATCAAGACATCAAAGGAAACAAAAGGTACAGTATGAACAACATTGAATGTTGAGAGATGCACATCATTCAAGAGAATTTCTTGAAAAAAAAGTTGAGAAAAAAATCCGTATAGTGTATACAACGGTAGATAAATTCGTAAAGTCTGTATGAAGTCTATACACTACAGTCCATACAATTGTATCTGTACAAAAAATATTTTCATCCTCTAGTGGGAATGGAAATTAACGAAAAGTGGGGCACGGTTTTGAAGGAGTTTTGGGCTAAAGAGATATGTTGTATTTTTCTATTTTGTTTTGTTTGCAAATGTATTTTTCCCAAACTTGAAATATAAATAAATTTGAAGAGCTCCCTAACAGGTTTTCCTCAGAGAATATTGAAGGGGTTTCGCCTGTGTCTAAGTTGACCAAAAATATGTGTGTATTTTTCTATGTGTTGTTGGTCTAGTTATGTCCATATTTATTTTCAGCATATGTTGACACTCCCATGTGTTTTAATCTGAGAAATTCATTTCCATAATTCTACATGTTGAATGTATGTTTGTGGGAAAGGGTATTTAACTGAATGGGAGTGATAAGGTGATATTAAAATCGTGTTGGGATTGCATGAAAAAAAAATTATTCATCAAATTTCAACATGGTATCAGAGCTACATGCTGAAAACTGCAGTTTGAGCAATAGACACTAGTTTGGGACAACAAATAGTGGTTTAGACAACAAAATAAATTTTTTGACAACAAACTGATATTTTGTGACAGAAAGGTGAAATTTCACACAAAGCGAACTTTTGGGACAAAAAGGTGTATTGGAAAGTTCATTTCTCCATTTTCTTGGTTTTGTAAATTTTGGACTTCAGTCATGGCCATCTTCTTAAGGATAGAGGACATACTGGATGGATTCTGATGGATAGTCTGAAGGATCATGGGGTTCCTAAGGTGAGAGGAAATACATATGAATATCGCATGTGGAGATCTCTAACCTCTCCCTATCAGACTACCAATCAGATCAGGAAGATGTTACTCAAAGAACAATTGAAGAAAATAAGGATGAAAAAGGTTAAAAGTGTAGATCATTGTCTTCGCAGGGACCAACAGGTATGTGATGATTTGACTACTATTGGTGAGGCAATTGAACCCACATAGTTAGTCAGGATAGCTATAGAAAAACTTCCTAAGCCTTGGGAGGCCTTTGGAGCTATTGTTACGTTTAGGGAGAATATTCCCAATTGGGACATATTCTAGGATGATTCTGTGCAGCATGAGATATGGAAGGCTGACAGTGGTGGGGTGAAGATAGTAGATGAGGAGGATGTAGCCTTGAAAACCATGGGAAAGAACAAAGGGATGTCCAAGAAAGGGGCCTCATCATATGGGGCTATTGGAAAGGAGGAGGAGAAAAAGGATACCGATATATCCAAAGTCAAATGTTGGGCATGTCATAAGATACAACACTATGTTGCTATGTGTTATGAGAGGGCTACCTTGATCTTGCATGTGAATTTTGAATTTACAACTTACTCTATTATGAGCCAAGGATTTTCTAGATGGATTCTACTCATCGAGATGTTTGTGTTGATATATGGCATGCCAAGTAATTCTTAGTGGTTCGAGAGATATTCACATTTAAAGTTAGTAACCCCATTTACTTTGCTACAACCCTATGGGGTTGTTGCATTGCACTCATAATTACATGTTGTGTCTCTTCTAAAATTTTATCGTGCCTTATTATTATACATTTAGTTATAATATAGTTATTATCTCATTAATATTTCTTTCAAAAATCAAATTATTCTCTAGAATGATCAAATAATAGATAAAAATAGTAACAATAGTTTTTTTTTATAAAATTAAAAACCAGTTTTCCAACAATAAGCTAAATTTCCCTTGACCAATTACATAAATTAAGGACAAATTAGTATACTACATTTATATCATCATCAAAAAATAAATAAAATTCTAAAGTACTCTCATAAAAACATTAGAACATGCAACCTCCTCCAATACATTTATATCATCAGTAAATAAATAAATTTCTAAAATATTCTCATAACAGCATTACATCATATAACCTTCTCCAATACTTCAAAATTTAAAAACCTTTATTATAGTTATAAGATTTTCTTTTTTCTTTTTTCTCCTTCATTTCTTAAATCCACACAAATATTCTATTAATCAAAAATCACTTTCAAAATTTACATGAGACTAAACTAAACTAATTTATAACCCTGATGAAGAACATTCATGCTCATGACCAATCATAAATAGTTTAACAATAACAATAGTAATAAACACTCTTCAATATCTTAACCTTCTCATGAAGATATTCTCATGATGGTATCAAACACTATCTAAGGGATTTCAAATCATTTGTATGAGTTTTTAAAGGTTCCTCACCTTTTAATTCTATTATAGATTTTCGTGCAAGCTTAATAAGTTATGAGAGGTATGAAAATTAAACATATTATAGTGTAACTTTGTAAATTGAGATCTAGATGCATGTGTACCCAATAAAACGTTTAAATAACATGAAATAATAAAATTTGTATATTGAGGCTTAGATGCACGTGTACCCAGTAAAAACTTTAATTAACATGAAATAATAAAATAAGAGTGTTTTTAGATCACAGTTGACATGGTCGATTCCCCATTAGGTGATTTTAATGTCTAATTTCAAACTTCACATGTACTTCATAATCAACTTAATTCAAAACTAATAAAATAAACATGATGAAAGTTTATATTGAATATTAAAATAGTACGTTTAAGAAAATAGTATTTGGCCTACTCTCGAAAAAGACCTGAAAAAGTGCTACATGGAGAAACTATAAAATGCTAAATCCAAAAAATTATGAGCATAACCACATTAGAAATTAGTATTGTGAAATGTCCAAACTCATATAACTATATTATCAAGGAATTCCCTAGGGTGAAAATCCCATATTTACACAAACGTATTCACGTTTACTCTGCCTTGTAAAACATAAAAATCCAAAAGTACCAAAAGTTTCACCTAAAATTTCTATGGAAATTAGTTAATCATGTTGCATTAACTATGAGAAGCTCAAAGAAACATTTAAAAAGAGGAAAACATTGAGGAAATCTTCAACTGAAAGTAATTATTGCATAGATGACACTAAAGTTTAGAGTAAAACCCCTCAAAAATGAAATTTGGATGAAATAGGTGATTGCAAGGCAACTGTTTTGCATCGTCTCCAGTGGATAGCATATTACGAGAAATATCACATAAAAATATATCACCCTCACCATCACCTGTGCCAATAGATTAGACTGGAATAATAACTTTTGGGTAAGAGTCAACAACTGCCAGACTAGCACCTAAAGGATAACTCCCATGGAGAGCAATGTATCGCGCTCACAAATGAGGATGAAGATCAAAATGTTGACCCCTCATTTCTATAGAATTAGCGGCATTACTATTTCCTTCCATGGATTGCAATACCCTATGACAATCTCCAAAAGTGCCACTCCATGAAACTTGCTCGCTCCACAAATTTCTGTCTTCCTGACTCCAATCTACGATAGTTCATAGCAAAATAATATTGACGTTATCAACCATTGCGGCACGGATATCTGTCTAGCCACTGTAGTTGCCAGGATGCCATTCATAGTTGGGTTTTTGTCCAATGTCATCTAATTTACATACACACACATTATTCCAAATGTTCTCCAATTCCCACTCATCTCTGTTCCATCTACCAATCCATCTAAACACTACACTTGAGATAAAGTGCTACTAAACAATACCTTCACTTTCCCTGGATGTTGATTCTTCATGTGAAAGGCCATCAATTGTAGTTGTTGCAGTGGAAGTTACACATCCTTCCCACACCATGCCTTTATTTGACAATTTATCTATGTGTCTATAAACCCATTGAAATATTTCTTTTGCACAATTTTTATTTTGAGTGTTGCTTCCAATCCGTGATTCTACCATCTTGTCACCTACTATCTTTTTATTTACAATTCAGCATATGTTGCAGGACGAGTTCGCGCAATTACAACACATTAATTGGAAGACCTATGATATTGATCCCTTAGGCTTTATATTTCAATTTAGGCGAGGTAATATACTTACCTTTGTGTTATTGGTCCCAGGCCGCCCAAAGATAGGTTGGCTTTGTTACCCTTACTTTGTCCCCAATTATATTTTCGCCTGAAAAGATGATTTCTTCGTAGGTGATCGCTTATCCTAATTGGGACTTGTTTCAATATCTTAAGTGATATTCTTAGTCCTAATTCAAAATAGGTCAGATATCCCTTATATAGGGAGGAATAGTGGAGGAAACCAAAATAAATATGAGTAAAGCTATATGATTAAATGGGTTCACAATAATTAACAATAGATGTGTTAATCTTAGTTGATATAAAAACTATTTACACTTCGTAAATTTAGGTTCTATGTAAACTGCCCAAAGGTAAAATGCAAGTTAATGTGGAAATAATTATCTCTCACAATCTCAAAGGAACTAATAAATAGTCTTTTTTATTAGAGTAGGATACATAAGTTTACTTAACAAATCGTTGTTGTCAGCACACCATAGTGACCCCTAGAGCATGCTTCACAAATGTGGTACACAACTTCCTAGCGTAACAGATTATTAATTCACCCTCACAACGCCTCCTCTTCTTGTAACTAAGTGTTGGTATTGACTTAATCAATTTTCTTCTTTCACAATGAGCAATACACGTATAATATGCAACCTCATGAGCACATATAGAATAGATATATATGGCGAGAAATACCTGGCATAACTGTAGTTACAACAACTTACTAAACAAGAAATAAAATGAAACTGAATACAACCACACAAGTAAAAGCTCAAGATTTACATGGGAAAGCCCTAACATGGTGTGAAAGAAACATCCACGGGACAAGGGATTGGAATTTCATTCCAATCAGTAAATTATTCTCCATTACAATACTTCAGGCATTCGTCAGTTTTATATGAGCCTCCTCAGTTACATAACTGTTATTTTGGTATAAAACTAACTTGTCAATAACTGATACAATTTTACACAAATTTGAATTAAATAGTTGTCAATTTCCAACAAACTCCACCTTGACAAAAAATTTCCTAATTCATTGCCCCTACCCATTCATCATCTCTTCTACAAGCCAAGAGAAGCTAAACACTATCACAGCTTCTCTACTATAACTAGCTTTGTGAATATGTCTGCACAATTCTCTCATGTATGAACATTGTAGAGAGCTACTTTTCCACCATCGATCACATGTCTCAAAAAATGATACCTTACACCAATGTGCTTGGTTTTGATATGATGAGCAGGATTTGTAGCCAAGTGAATAACACTTTGACTATCACAAAGTACATTCACTTTCTCATCCATCACTCCAATCTCATCCAGTAGACCCTTTAACCAGATTGCTTCTTTACTAGCATCTGAAGCACCTATATATTTTCCTTCAGTAGTGGACAATGTAATTGTTTCTTGAAGCTTTGACATCCAACTAATTGGTCCACTTGTAAGACTAAAGACAAAACCTGTAGATGATCTTTTTTGTCCAAATCACCTACGTAATCACCATCTACATATCCACACACTGATCCATCACTACCATTAAAGATGATGCAATAGTCAATTGTGCCTCTTAGATATCGAAGCACCCATTTCACTGCTCACCAATGTTCCTCACCTCGATTTTCCATGATCCTGCTAACAACTCCAACTTCATGTGAAATGTCAAGTCTTGTAGATACCATCACATAAATTAAGCTGCCTACAACATTTTCATATGGTACATGAGAGATATACTTCTTTCCTTCATCAAATCTAAGAGTCAAAACTGATGAAAGCTTAAAATGGGAAGCTAATGCAAAATTAACAGGTTTCACATTGTTCATATAGAACTTTTCAAGTACTTTATCCACATACTTCTATTGTGATAACTGAAGCCTACCATTTTTCCTGTGTCTGCGTATCTCCATGCCCAATATATCTTTTTCTGCTCCAGGATCCTTCATATCAAATTTCCTAGAGAGCTGAGCCTTTAACTTGTTGATCTCCATGCTTTTGATTGCAATAAGAACATCATCAACATACAAAGCTAAGATAATGAATATGCCATTAAAACTCTTGAAGTATGCACAATGATCATACTCACTCCTAATAATGTTCTAGCTCATGATGAAGGAATCAAACTTCTTATACGATTTTCTGGGAGACTGCCTCAGACCATACAATGATTTCCTGAGCTTGCAAACTAATCTTTCACTATGACCTTGTACAAAACCTTCTAGTTGTTCCATATATAACTCTTCATTCAAATCACCATGTAGAAAAGTTGTTTTAACATCTATCTATTCTAACTCAAGGTTACATAATGTAGTTAGATCCAACACAATACAAATAGAAACAATTTTTACAACTGGTGAGAAAATATCATGAAAGTTGATACTTTCAACCTGAAAATACCATTTTTCTACCAGTCTCACCTTATACCTTTCGATAATTCCATCAACTTTCTATTTCTGTTTGAAGACCCATTTGCATCTAACAACACTTCTCCCTTCAGGAAGTTCTACAAGGTCCCAGGTATTTTTCTTGGCTAAGGAATCCATTTCTTCTTCCATAGCCATTTCCATTTTTTGCTATCTGTATCATGTACTCCTTCCTAATAACAAGAAGGTCCCCCATCTTCAGTAATCAAAGCAAAGGGTGAAATAGAATCTTCATACCTTTTGGGAGTTTTTCTTTCCCTTATAGACCTTCTTAGAGTGACTGGTTGTTGAACTAGTTCAGAAACTTCAATAGCTTCCTTTGTATCTTAAACACTTTTTTCTCCAGATGTCTCTTCTTCCTTTTGACTATCACTGAAAGGTCTATCCTCCAACTGAATTTGTTGATTTGGCGATACATGTTCCTATTCAATTCTTTCAACATTTGATTTTAAAAGAGAAGATTCATCAAATATCACATCTCTACTAATGACTATCTTTCGCGATGTATGATCCCACAACCTGTATCCGTTCAACGGATAGTCATTCACAAAAAAGACATAACATTTCGATTTGGGATCTAATTTTGAATGCTGATTTTTAGGAATAAGAGTGTAAGAATCACAGCCAAATATCCTTAAATGTGAATAATCACAATACTGACCTGACCAAACTTTTTCAGGAAATTTACATTTAATTTATATTGAAAGTGATATGTTAACTAAATAAAAAGCAGTGGATACTTATTCCTCCCACAACTCCTTTTGTAGGTTAGCATTGTTGATCATGCTTCTCGCTCTTTCCATAAGACTCTGATTCATACATTCAACAACACCATTTTGTTGACAAGTGTAAACAATAGTTTTGTGTCTAACAATTCCTTCATCCTTACAGTATTGTTCGAATTTTATTGAAGTAAATTAACCAGCATTGTCAGTTCTTAAACATTTAATTAATCTTCCTATTATTTTCTCTACCATTGCTTTAAATTGTTTAAAGGTATTGAATATATTAGTTTCCTTTTTTCAGCATAAATACCCAAAATTTACGGGAGAAATCATCAATAAACATTAAAAAATATAGAGCACCTCTTATGATATAACAGGAGATGGTCCCCGCATGTCAAAATCAGTATAGTGTAAAATATCTTTACTATTATGATTTCCAGCTTTAAATCTCTATTTACATTGTTTTCCATACACACAATGTTTACAAAAATCCAACTTCAAATATTTCAGATCAACAAGTGATTTATGTTTCATCAATACCTGAAGACCTTTCTTGCTCATGTGACCCAATCATTGATGCCATAGGTGACTACCTTCCTCTTCTTTTTTTGACATAATCACTGCTTCACTGAAATGAGTACTTCCTTTGAGTACATAAATATTCCGACCTTTTATGCTTTAATAACAACTAGGGTGCCTTTAGAGACTTTTAGCACTCTATTCTGACCTATAAACTTATAACCATCTGAATCCAATACTCCCAAAGAAATCAAAATTTTCTTCGATTCAGGTATATGTCTAACAATAGTTAATGTTCTAGGTATGTTACCATACATTTCAATCATGATATTTCCCAACCCAACGGTCTGACATGTTACATTATTACCCATAAACGTAGAATTACCATTTACATCTTCATATGAGGTAAACCAATTTCTGTGTGGACACATTTGATGAGAAGCACCAGAGTCTAACAACCAACTTTCAAGACCCGAAGAGACATGTCATACAGGTAAGGTTTCGTCTATCATACATAATTCTTCTCCAGATAAAACTTCATATGTTTTACCTGAATCAACTTGATTTTCTTCCTTCTTCGGGTCATCAGATTCTTCTCATTTCCAACATTGTTTCTTAAGGTGTCCAATTTTGTTGCAAAGCCAATATTTTGTCTTACATTTCTTTCCCTTTGATTTAGATTTGGAAGACCCCCTTGTTTTCTCTCCTCTTTCCTTTGACCATCCTCTAGCTATCATGGCTTCTAATGCAACTGTTTCAGTATTAGATTTCCTTCGTACTTCTTCAGACAAGAGAACTCCCACAACTAATTCAAATTTCAATGAATTAGTGATGCTCAAACTGATTAAAGTTATGAAGTTGTCCCATGACTATGGCAGAGAACACAACAAGGTTATAACTTTGTCTTCTTCCTGAATTTTAACTTCCATATTTACTAATTGGCATATATTAAAAACGTTTAAATACTCTGCAACTTTTGAACCCTCCTTCATTTGAAGATTGTACAATTGTCTTTCCAAATAAATTTTATTGGTTAACAACTTTTTCGTATATAGTTTTTCCAGTTTTTCACATAAGGCTGAAGCTGTACTCTCTTCAACAATGTTGAAGAGAACTTCATCTGCCAGGAATAACCTGATGTTACTAAGAGCTCAGGCAATGAAGTCCTCCCAGTCCAAATCTTTCATGCTAGTAGGTTTCTTATTTGCCCCGTCTAATGCTTTGTGCAACCCTTCTTGCACTAGTAAATCCCTAACTTTTAGTTTCCAAAGAGAAAAGTTGTTCTTGCTAGTGAATTTCTTCACATCAAACTTTGCATTCATCATCTTGGCCATTTCTTTCCTCCTAGGGTTTCCTTCCAAAAAAAATTATTTTGATTGTCTTATTTCAACAAAGGGTTTTCCGTTTTTCTTTAAATTTTTTCTACTTCAATTTTCTCGAAAAATTTCACAAATTCCCCAACAGAAATTCAGAATTTTACTTTCCCAAATTTTTTTCAAATTGACTTAGAAAACCTACAACATATTTATGAAAATTCCTTTTGCTTAATTTCATTTTTCTAAAATAAAAATCTTTGTTCTTTGATTTAAAGAATACCTTTAACAAACCCTAAATTTATTCAACAAACTTTGAAAAAGAAAAATACTCAGCCTGCCAAGATGAATAGGCAAAGGGTCCTCTTGATCGGTAGTTTTCACGCAGCTTTCACTAGCATCTTCCTTCTTGCAAATTTCTTTACAGAGACTCCAGCTCTGGATGGGGCCAACAATGGTAACACGTAGGTCTCCTTGATGAAATATTGCCTCTAGACAAGCCAACAAACACACATGGGCTACGCAACAACACGTAAGGGCTACTCACTTTGGTTCTGCTCGACAACCCTGGGGCAGCAACACCTGCTCACTCTGCTCTAGTCCTGGATAGGGCCAACAACGTGGCCAACATGGAGAGAAATATTGGCTTCCTCAATCCATGGCAACAAGTAGCAAACGAGCCTCCTCGCTAGTCCATGTAGAAGATAGGCCTCCTCACCTGTCCACGCAGAGAAACGGGCTCTGGCTTCCTCTACCAGCACGCAGAGGGCATGGGCTATGGCTTCCTCAACCAGTGTGCAAAGAGCACATGCTATGGCTTCCTCGACCGGTACACAGAGGCACTCTAGCTTCCTCGATGGAATGTTTCCTTCCTTCTCTCCTCAATGCAAACCAGCAGTTCTTTCACGAGTGTTCACCTCCAACTCAACTCAACTACTCTGATACCAAATTTAGTTACAAGAGGTTATTAAACAAGAAAGAAAAATGAAACTGAATACTGCCACACAAGTAAAAACTCAATATTTACATGGTAAACCCTGACAGGGTGTCAAGGAAAAATCCATGTTGTAAGGAATTGGAATTTATATTCAATGAATAAATGATTCTCTAATACAATTAATTAGTTGTCAATTTCCAACATCAACACCTGCAAAGCATCAACATATAAGACAAATTTAATTTATAATAAACAAGTTCAAGCACTTGGCTAAACACAACAAATTGACTTGCAGCCACACACAAGATATCTTACAACCTCAACTAGTGTCATGTCTCATTTGCACCTCATTGCAAGACTCCCTGTATTGCAATTATCAAGCCCCCTATTGGATTCAATGACCAGATGGGAACCTACATACGGAACCATTACTCATTTCCAAACTCTAAGTTTCTCTAGGGTTGAAACAACACATTTGTCCTAATCACTAAAATTCTTGACCAATCGACCAATCTCCAAAGTTATATCTAATTCTACCGCCAATATTACCGAATTTTGATTCTTGCAACCAAAATCACCCATATTTGGGTGAGCAAAAAACAAATTTCATTTTAGAGTTGAACACCTAATTTTGAGCAAGAGAACAACATATTTTCGTAAAGAAAAGACCAAATTTTATTCAAGATCCAAACATCAAATATCAAGCATGTGAAAACCAAATTGCACGGAAGAAAACACAAATGTAGATTGATTGATACATGACCTTTGTAGACCTACCAAACTCGCCCAAATACAATTGACTCAATGCCCAAAAGAAATAAACCAAAATTTTCCACATTTATGTATGGTTGTGCCTACTCATTAGAGAAGGGCCTTGATGTATCCCCCACCAACGACATTAAACAGGTATCATGGTTTGAGACAAAAAGATATTGATATGGAGCTAGTTCAAGAATGACAAACATGGAATTCAGACTTAAGAGTATCATAGCAAATATCAACTAAATGACATCTCTTGAAGATATTGGTGACACTGAATGGAGTTGGCAGTGTTAACCCAAAACCAAAAGAGGAGGATTTGAGATGGTATGATGAACCAAAAAATAAGCAAATTTTCCAGCCCAATAGCCATGTAGATGAAGTGCAAGAGTATCATGTTTGACGGCCACTTGTTGACCTGAATATGTAGAGTACCCTTTTTTTGCTAATTTTCCCAACCATTTATGGACAATAGCTCTCTATTTTTCAACAATATTTAATAGGATAACATATGCTTGATATGTAAGTTCATCCTTCAGATGAATCCCTCTAATTATTGTTAATGAACATTGAGAAGGTGTGGCTTAGTTCAGTCATGTTTGAAGAGTCCATCATTATTTAATTTTTTTACGAGTTCACGTACATCTAACACAATAATGTTGTCATGTTTACAGAGTTTGAAAAAGAGGTGAAAAATAAAACTTTAAAGGTTTAGTTGTGTAAATTGTCCCTTAAGTCCGGAAAGGAACAAAACGATACTCAACATAAGATCTTAGGAATTCTTGACTAAGGTATTCCTTTTTTGTAAATAGTGTATCTCAGTTCGAAAAACCGTTAAATTTATACAAAGTAGACGTATTTTCATTTAATTTAACGAGTTCAGAAAGACAAGTGCCTCACAATATTTTCATCTATTGGGAGTCTAAAAAGAGTTGAAAGAGAAATTAAAGCATGCCTTTTAGTCAAAATCATCTGTTTCAATTCATACATCTCTAAATCCATTAAACAATTTTCAATTTTCTCAAAACAACACCAATGGATTAAAAATACATGTTTCATGATAAAATTGGATCATATTTAGGTACAAATATTAAAATATCAATAAAAATTTAGTGAAAATGACCATAAAATTAGAAAAACGTAATCCATTTTTACCATTTAACATTTTACCTCTTAGTGAGTGATTCTTGAGTGATTTTCCCCTAAACCTTCTGAACATTATTTGGACCAATATGGTGAATCCTTTCAAGCACTGTCACTTCTAGGTATGAAATATAACCTTCCTTTTTCTTTTCATGATTCTATTTTTTCATTTCACACAAGTTTTTTCAAATTTTTACGGACCTCTGGCTATAATTCCTCACTCTATGTCCAACAACCCCCCAACGAGTTGCAAGAATAACTAAAGAAGAAATAAATTCACTAAGAAGGGCACTCGAGTGCACTATATCCCCTTAATGGGGTGCACTTAATGCAGCTTCGAAATTGATTTTTCCTATCTCCCAAAATTTCTCCTTTTTTTTGCATGAGTATTGTCTTAATGATCCTTCTTGTCATTTTTCATTTTTCTACCAGACCAAAAGGTATTTAATATGGAGAGAAAAATAACACGAGGAAAAATATTTAGCTGTATCTAATGATCTTGCCACTATCCATGCTTGAAGAGATTGTGTGCTCTTGATATTTTTCAGGCTTACTCGGATGAGGCAATAGATGGCGTTTTTGGTATACCTTCCTTGAGCATGGGATGTTTAGGCGCAAGCATTCAAAATTGGTGTACATATCCTTGAGATATATATGGAAGGTATATACTTCTTCACAGGTCTATCAAGTTGAGGCAGCCCCATCTCTTTATCCAGTGTGAGAAGGGGTGGAGAGACAATCAAGGATTACATCAATGTATATTGTAGACTGATATCTCAACTGACCAAGGATGGGACGATCAAGATCAATATTGTGGTTTGTTGACCTCTAAAGATGATCATGTTTAATATCATTACTAGATTGGTTGTTAGTGCTACTCTACATTTGGCGTTTAGGTCTCATATACAGTACACTCTATAGTGTAGGTTGTTGAAAATATTCAACTAGAGTGAGGGAGTACTGGCAAACATGAAGCAAAAACTAACCAAGGCCAAGGATAGATGGTTGAAGAAATATGTCCATGGTTCAATCTTGATTTATTTTTTGTTAGAGAAAATTCCATTGATGAGGACGTACCATATCTCATTTGAGCCTGTATATTTGAGAGTCCCATAGATGAGGAGGTGGGTGGATCTCATGTCCATACATGCAGGTCCATCATGTATGATTTTAACACTAGTCTTTTTTAGTTGTTTTCAAATTCAACTCATTATGATAAAATACTATCCATATGTAATGATGGATTTCTGTACACACCCAGAGCTTGCGCTTCCTGATGGTGAGGCATGGGGTGCCATAGGTAAAACAAGAAACATTTTGATCATTTCTGGATTTTAAGTTTTACAAATTTTAAATAATATTTTATACATCTTAGACTAAATTGGATCCCTTCAAGCTATGGGTTCCTCTTATCTTCAGAATTTAGGATACCCATAATAGGCATCAATAGTAGTACAAGTTGTTGTGGCAAGAGGAGAGCTTCTACACAATATCAATGTGTTCGAGACCCTTGTAGAGGGTGACCATCACATGGAGGGGCCAACCAATTGCATAACAAAGACTAGGGTCGACCAAATTCCTATTATACTACACTAACATACTATTTGTGTGCCTAGACATATCAATCAACTATTGCACAAGATGGATTTTGTAGTGGCGTTCTACCATGAATGTTATATTTAGTCTACTAGGAACCTTCTTTCCATATTTGGATTGCATGTATAAATTTTGGTATGATAGGTTGTGTGGCCATATGTGTCTCGGGCACAAATTTGTGTAAAACCAAACTTATATATATATATATATTCAGTCTTTCTTAAGGTTCTATTATCCATTTCAATGTATGTGATGTGTTTTGAATTTAATTTACATATGTCACAAATGTATATATAAAACATGATTAGCCAATGCATTTATCAATGTGTTTAGATTTCTAGAAATGTTTTGATACTCAATGAAATCAAAGTATCTTTCCACAAGGTGAACCCTTAATAATATACGAAGCATAGTTGGATTTCTAACTGAATAGAAATTATTCAACTATAGTACTACAAGTTGTAAGTCAAGTCTGATAACTATATCTTGGATACCATGGGAAATAGAATCAAACAATAGTTCAATAACTACACTATACTCAATGATATTATTTGTAGAGATACTCATACAAACCCCTTGTAAACTCACTAACCCTCCATTCAAAGAATATATAGCCCATGCTACAAAATAACAATTTTGAGTACTGTGACTAGAGCCATCAACATCACCAACATATGGTTCGAGGGATTCCAATATCTGCAAACCAAATGTAAACATGATTAATAGAAGACACATGAAACTGCAAAGGGAACACATTACAAACACACTCAACATAGCTATATACACCATGTACAAAGTGCACTACCCAGAAACTCAACCATAGTATTTCTTAAGGTACAACCCATTTCTAGGTTGTGCCACTAGAACTATATCGAAATTAATAATATCAATGGTACCTCATCCGTCATGATGATATCCATGATCTTCTCATAAAAAAAAATGTACGAGAGAAGGAATTAGACGGTGTGCCATAATCTAAGGAATGATCAACCTAACTAATCAAAGAGGATGAATCATAATAAGATGCATAGGCCTAATAAATGGCTTTATGGTCAAGCTGAATGGGGCTGAGTGGCATACAATCACCAAATTTGTAAATATTATTTGGTACTATCCAAGAATCCTTTGGAGAGGAATTTTTAAGTAGTCCAACCTTGACATGTTGATAAGGGTGAGGGATTTCCCCCATGAGAGGAACGCTTCTAGTAACTTGAGGGCTAGAGGCCAATAAAGTGAGATGATCAATCTCCACTATACTGACTTTATGAGGAAAAGAAATCATTCCAAATATGTCAAAAACACTGTAGCCATGACATAAATCCACACAAGAACCAGTATAAGATTGTAATATAGTGGTTTGTTGATAACTTTGAAATATATGGATATGGTGTTGCCACATAATTCTACATGCAGCAAATTCCAAATTCCACAAGGTTTGTAACCTTTTCCATCGAAAGCCTTCAGCATGGTCGGTGACTGAATTAATTGGAGATAATGAATGGCCTTATAGAAAGATAGAGACATAATACTGGTTGAGGCTACCTCATCCACAATGGAATGATGGATATTCTTATAGTGAATGACAACCTAGATCATGAAAGAAAATTGACCCAGAAGTCGAGGTGTGTAGTTCAAATGGCTAAAAACTACAAGTTGGAATCTGAGTGATCAATATATCCAATTGCCGAAATCAAAGAGTTATTTTAGGTGGAACAATTTTCTAACACCTCTATAGTGGACACATCTGAGGGAGATTGAGCGAGATCCTCAACTATGTTATAATTCTAACCGGATCTCACACCAGGGTTGTAAGAATATTTATGGATAACGCCTTTGAGAGGCTTAATCTTCAACTAAGTAGGTATGGAATTTGGAATAGGATTTGACAAATGTGTAGTTGAACTTGTAGGTTTACTAGTAGCCTGACCATTTGAGGGATCGACATTACTGTAGTATTTACCTCGGGTGGTGTTGTGCCTTGCAAAACAACCCCCCATTTCATCTTTATTATTATTCACAAGACCATTAAAATATGAAATGGGTCCCTTTCAAAATAAAACTAATGTCAATAATCCTTTATAAAAGTCCAATAAATCCAAGAAAAGCAATATCTCTTTAAAACATTGGAAATAAAGCAAATATGTATGCATCAAGCAAACAAAAGGCCATGCCCCGACCCGATAAAGCTATCGGCGATATCGGCCATCGGCATTCCCTTGTGCATCACTATCGCGCCCATCGGCCATGCCCCGACCCGATAAAGCTATCGGCGATATCAGCGATCGGCCATCTTCTTGAGCACCATTATCATGCCTATCGATAAAGTCCCGACCCGATAAAACCATCGGCGATATCGGTGATCGACGGTTCCCTTCGTATATCAAGTATTGCTCATAGACGTTTCCCCGACCCGATATCGGCAATCGGCGATCGGTGGTTTCTCTTGCCAAAACCTTAATGCGCATAAGCCTTTCCCCGATCCGATATCGGCGATCGGCGATCGGCGTCGTTTGAAACATTGTTAAAACTATCCTCGCGCCCCTCCGCGATCCGATAAGATAAGGCACAATTCTCCAAGAAAATCCGTTAGAATGATTGGAAAGCTCGAGTTAATGACAATTAAGAAATAATCATTCCCGCTCGGCCGCCGGTACGCCCATTGCATGATTTAAAAGATCTTTAGGCGAATATTGCACTAATGAGCATTTATAAGGTGGCAGGTCCTATACGACCCCTTAATGAATCCATCCTTTCAGATCTGCCTATAGATCATATCCGCGCTGTTTTAATAAAGGCAAAGTATATCGACGTTCTTCTTTCTATTTTACTCTCGGTTGTGAGTTTTATTATTATCTCAATATTACGCCAAAACCACCCTTCTGTGAAGATTACAGATTTGTCAAGCAATTCAGGCATTATGGGAAAAAAGCAGAAGAAGGTTGCAGGCGTTATTGAATCACCATCCGCGCCACAACTAATAGTAAACAGTAAGAAAGGATTGATATCAGATACAATGTGCGTGGGACTCGCCAGAACTACCTGGCAAGGAACTTACGATTTGTTGGAAGCCGAGAAGCCTAAGCAGGTGGTAGAAGAAGCTACCGCAGATTCTACCAAGAGATCAGAGTGCACTCTCAAGGACTTGGCCGACTCTTTCCTACATAGGATAGCGGCAAGAGAGCAAATTCTTCCATACACCGATGTTATCAAATGGGCAATTGAAGAAATTCCTATCAGGGACAGAACTTTCGTTGCAAAAGATGGAAGGATTTTTGGGTCCTTCAAGCCAGAGGATTTGAGGCAAATGTATCATTTTCCTATGCCAGAGAAGGTTTACAATAGCGCGTTTCTAGAGAAGTTCGCAAGTGAGAATGAAATTGAGTCTGAACCAATCAAAGATTGGAGACAGAATCCAGCTAAGCACAAGCATGAAACCTCCGGTAAGTACTCAGTCGACTCCTTGTGTTCACCATATTGCTATGCCGCTATAATGATGTGTAGATTATGGGGTCTGCATGATTCCGTCAATTTTACTATCGAAATGGTTCCCCTCATGGAGGCGGCAATCAACAGTTGGATTATGGATTGGGCCACCATCCTTTCGAATAAGCTTGCCCTAGCCATCCAAGAATATAGGAATAAGACCAGAGTTAGCGAAAGGATAATCCCCCCATTCTATTACAGTGCTTATATTTTGGATACCCTGTGTTTTAATTCCGAATTTCCCATTCTCGGTTGGAGGTGGACCGCACAGGACCCCTCCCCCATCCATATTTACCATCGTAAGATGTGGAAGTCGTCTCATAAAGCTTACTTGTACCATATCTGTAACGGTTTCATGATTCCTATCTATTACGCCATTTTTAATAAGCCCATTCCAAGGATTTCTTACTTAGCCTCTTTTGACCTGCCATCAGTAGGTAGCTGGTTTGGTGAAGAACATTTTACGTATATTAGAGTTTTTGGCAGTCAAGCCAACCCCCATGTCCTTCCATTATACGTTCCTGATAAATTGTTAGCCCGGGAAATTTCCTACCAACTTTCAGCAAATAGTACCACACAGACTCTTAGGGTAAAGCAAAAAAGAGGCTGGCCAACTTTTCCTCTCAGATGTGGGGTTTTCACCCTACATGATTTAAAACATGCAGAAAAGGAAGCCATGAAAATTCAAGCCCTACATCTTCCTATACTCCCAAACAGAGCATATGACCCTAGGAAATATGCATACGTCGCTCTTGAACATGCCAAATTATCAACATTTGAGCATAAAGAGGACATTTTTGATGATATATTTGCCTCACCAGAATCAATTGGTCATGCCAGAGAACTTGCTAAAACAAGGTATAATGACGAAGGGTTATTTGAATTCAATAGGCTCAGGCAGCAGAGGTTGTAAACTCTGGCCCTGGACTTAATAATGCCGACCCAAGCGTCATCTTCAAGCGATCCTGGTAAGCAACGTCAGAAAGAACCCCCTGCTACAATGAAAACCAAAGCTAATGAGCAAGAGGAACAATTGAAGAAAAACCAAGAGGATAAACTAAGGAAAGAGCAGGCAGAGCGTTCAGCTAAAGAAAAAGAAGAACTCTTAAAACGAGAGCAAGCAGAACGCTTAAGAAAAGAAAAAGAAGATAGATTAAGGAAGGAAGAGGAAGACAGACTAAGAAGGAAGCAGGCAGAGATCCAGCAGAAGGAACAGGAAAGGCAAGAGAAAGAGAAACAAGAACAGCTGCTGAAGGAGTTGCAATCCAAGCAAAATACCCCCGATACTAATAAGGGTGCTAACACAGACCCCGAGCTGCAAAAGGAATGGCAGCATTTTAGTACCATTATCGGCGGAACTAAGGATTCACAGAATACCGAGACTCCTAAGAGCAGCGGCATACAGAAGGAAGGCTCATCCCAGGTTTTGAGCACAACCACCGACCCACCCAAAGTTATGAATGTAGAAATAATTCCAAAAGGTCCTAGCGACCAAATCACTCTCCTGGTAGAAGACATTCCTCCGCTGAACGTCTTCTACAGCCCGAAACATAAAGCCGTAGTAAAGAGATCAAGAAAAAAGCAGAGGATTGATCAACCTCCCCTCTTTCCTGAACAATCACTTTCGGGCAACGTAGTCTGGAGAGAGAAACTTGATCCCTCTGATGACTTGACCAAGTTGTCACAATATGCGGGAGCTTATTCGGCTGCCACTATTAACAAGGCCTCAGAGGTAGCAGTTCTCTTAAAGACAAAGGACCAGGATATTTTGACTCTTCAAACGGAATTAGCAGATGTCAGACAAAGGATAATGCAAGCTGAGCAGCGATCAACAGGACACCAGCAAGAAATAGTGCGCATAAGTGAGCAGCTATCGGAACAACAGAAAATCAATAGCCAATTGATGCAACAATGGCAGG
>APFE030896429.1:5170-16743 GCA_000404065.3 Pinus taeda | reverse complement strand
AAATGAGCAATCTTTAAAAGCTAAAGATGAATATATTGCTCAAATTGCAGCACAGTTGGAAGCCACCAAGGGAGATGCGCAAATACAAGAATTCAAACAAGAGGCAATGATAATCAACAAAGCGCTTGTATCCCAAGTTAAACTCTTGGCGCAATCCCTTTCTTAGGCGGAACCACTCTGTGAATTGGCTACGACTGTAAGTGACCAGGTAGAAAAGATTAGAGTAGAGTATAATCAAGCAAGCCGAAGAAAATATCTCAAACTATCTTGAATGGAAAGATTCAAAGTCAGGCAAGCAAGCCAATCTACCTCGGATATTGGAAGTCCATAAAAATATATTGTTTACAGAGTGGCAGACACAAATATTAAAGGCAGAAAGGGCAGCGTCAAGATGTACATTAACCGCTGGTAATTTGGCCAATCTAGTAAATGATACTCTATATTTGGCCAATATTGCTTCCCAATGCACGCCTGGCAAAATTACTACTGCATATACATTGGAACAAACATGCTACCCTGATTTAGAGAACAGAGCAAGGTTGATTACCGCGGTTAACTCTTTAGACATGGATGCATATTGGCGGTTTCTAATCAAGCCGCATGAACAAATATCTGCTCTCAAGTGCCTAACCGATGCCGTGCAATACATGATCCCTGATATCCAGGATTCCACCTATGCTGCCTAGCTCAGTCCCAGGCTCAACAAACCTCCTGAAGTTGAGCCAATGCTCGCCATCAATCAACTCAGGTACAAGGGAAATCAGCCAACAGAGTGATTCATCGTCCAGCTCCTCCGATCGCCAGCAAAATAGGAACAAGAATTTATTGACATCAGCTTAGATAGCTTTTCTGTTTTGATAGATATTTTAGATTAGCATAGTATTTATAGACCCTTTCATGCATTTAGAAAGGGTCGTAAAATTTTGTATAAGACTTAACAGACTGAAGTTTGCACTACTGTGCTTCAGCCTCTATTCTTTTATGAAACTCGACCACCTGCTTTTACTTTAACAGAGAAGTTTCTTGATTCAATTGTGCACTATTGTCATTGATGCAAAGATTGTTATGCGTTGAAGTAGAAGTCATACATAGTGATTCATATCGGGAGTGGCTTACAATTCAAATGGTATTTTTATCCTTCGTTTGAATTCATTCTGTGTATTTGATTTCACTGTGTAATTATTTTCTGCTATCATTAGCTGTATGCATGCGTAACAACAGGAAATCTTGTTCATACCACTATTGGATGTTCATATGATGTGCCTTATTTTTTAATCATGTATGCATTAATGGTATGAACCTTTAAAGTTTAGTAGTATCGCTTTAATCACTGTATCTAACTATTTAGGTACAGTAATCTTGAATGATTTAATATCTGTGTTTTGAGAATGCGGTTATCTATATAATTGTATTTTAGGATATAGAACATCAAAAGCTACGCTTTAGAAGTTCAATTAGATTCCCGGGATAGTTTTATTTACTTACATTTCTGTCAATAGTTTTAGTCATTCACCTATCGCTACTATTATCTACAAATTATTCATTCATCCCACTCATCTATTGCTGGGAAACTGGTCCCATTATCCCCAGTCGGAGCCACTACACCAAACGGAAAAGGAGCTGCACTAAGGTCCGGACTGGGTGGTTTCCCCCAATGTCGATGCAACGATTTTTGAGGCATCAACAGGTGGCCACCATAACAAATTGTTTTGGCGTAGTAGAGGAAAACATCGAAATGACGTTAGAGGAAGTGGGATCCCTGGAAACCATATTGGTCTCCCATTTCAAAAACACTTATGTCAACATAGTAGGTGTATTGGATGATTTGAGGAATTGATTCACTACTTTCCGGTGTTGAAAATCACAAGGGAAGTTCTCCTCATTACAAATCAAACATGGGTTATGTGGTTTACACTTTTCATCAGAAGCCTTATTGTTTTGTTTATCTTGCAAAGGAATATCTTTCTTCTTTTTACCATTTCCTTTCTTCTTGCTTCCTAGTTGTTCAAATTTTCCTTTGGAAGATTGAACATCATTGATCTCAGAAGAAGAAGCCAGAGGAGTGGTGGAAGGAAGGATTTGAGTAGCCACATCAAGGATTGAACCAAATGGTTTACTCATTGAATGTTGGATACCATAACCAATCATGCCATCAATGACATGTGATTCTTTTCTAGGTAGTTTAGGAACAATATTGGAAGGTCACGAAGAATTTGGCAGGATTGGGTATAATAAGCTCCAAATTATGGGCACAAGAAATTACCTACTCTTCAGTCACAATTCCACCCTTGGTGACATATTCTCTAATGGATGCACACAAAGACTTAATGAACCATTCAGTTAGCAATTAGTCAAGAACAAAATTTTTAAGAAAAAAACAATGAATTCACCGTTCATGAATGTGATCTGAAATGTGAGTGGCGTCAATTTGTTTGAAATTTGTTAAAATTTCAGTTCCATAGTGTTATCGGATGTGTAACTAAAAATGTTTTAGGAATGTAGTAGCCAAGGTGATAAAATTATCAAACGAAGCTTGTGTAGTCTAATATTCCATTTTTTTGTTGTATTAGTGAGTGTGCAATGAAAAAGAAGCAAATGAACAAACTAATCTTTTAGAGATTGAAAGAGAAGTACCTGCAATATCAGTACATGAGGTTACTGAAGTTGATTATACTAAATCAATGACAACAAAATGCGAGGTCATACAACCTAAGGCACCTCGGTTATCTGAACCTATTACTTAAATACCTTCCTCTTAATTTCCTCTATCTTGGGCCAAACCACAACTTATAAATCTTAGACTCGACGGTGAACAACTTCCACCTAGTCTTGTGAGTATAAAACATATTCTATAGGAAATGCCTCAACCCTCCTCTCCTATTTGAGTAGGGGCTCATTTTTATTAGTCCCCTCATTTTCCTTCTCCTGATACTCCATCATAAGCTCCTTTATCTGGCTATTTTCCTTTCAACTCACCCTTGAGTATCCCACAACAACCCTCCTTTTAGAAGATTAATTGTGACTGAATATATTACGATTTCTCAACATGTATCTACTACCATCTGTTATGTTCCTATACCAATAGGTTTGATTTTTCATGATTGACTAGAGAAGTGCCAAATATGTTCATCCTTTCCATGCTGCAAAGGTTCCATATTTTGTAGATAAATGAAGAAAATTAAAAAATGAAAAGAGGGTATGCCCTAAAATAAAAATCAAAGGGAAAGAAAAATAAGATGGTCAAAGGAAAAAATGAAAGAAATGAACCCTAAACCAAAAGACCAGGAAAGTGTGCTAGTTCAAGTGCCACTATTGTTCCATTTTTGAAGAATTTTACTATGTGTAAGTTGCTTGACTCTTATAATGGTTTATGAATGGCCAAACAACTTAATCATGGCCAAGTTCATATTTGAATTTACTTGTCTTAGAATAGATAATAAAGGTCTGTCCAAACAGTTCAAGTTTGGCAGGGACGTAAATAGGTAGAGAAGCAAAGGAGCTCAACAACTAAATCTAAGCCCTTGGAAGAGATAAGGGTAGACTTAGATAGGACAGCAGCTAAAAGAAAAGAAGATAATAAGGGTTTTCTAGTTCAAATGCACCCAATGAAAATGAAGATAAAATGTTAGGTGTACTAGGGTAGGTAAGTAGTTTTGATGTTGCAAAAGCAGTGGCATGAGAGATCTCTTTTCTCAAATATAATTCATCTCTTATGGATATTATGAATGGCATGACAAAGTGTGGTGACAAATCAGATGTTGCATGTCTAACTTCCCCTCATTCCCCTCACAGCAATCACTTACTAACATCCCACCATGATATTGAGATCTGCTCAAAGTCCCTAGACCACTCTATTTTACGTGAAAGTTTTAGCAAAATGATGTTTTCTCCATGAGCTAAGAAGCCACATTTCTTGTGTAAATCATTTATCTTCTCCTAAGCCTAAGCTATTCAACTCTTCTACTAAAAACCCTCTCATTTCCCTAAGCCTAAGTTCCTAACTCTACAACTTAGCTCTTCCCATCATAAAGCCATATTAACATGTTAAATTTATTATATAATTCCTATGTAAATGTTTTCCCCACCCCTATTATACTAAATACATAAAAAACCCAAAATACTTTAATATCCCTCCCCTCGGCTAAAGTTATAGCCATATTTCAATTTTTGTCGAGAGTTATTGGTCCACCCGGGGCCAATAACAACCCTCCATGCACTGCATCGGGATTTGTTTAACATTTGGTTAAACAAATAACCAAACCCACCAACATAAACCATATAAAAACCCCGATAACCAAAGTTTTATACCCCGCCGAACATTACAAAACGTTGAAATATTGCGACGGGACCCGCGCCTTACACCTCCGGCAACTAAGCATCCCGTCAACTGTCGGATCATTGCCCTCAGATTGGACAGTCCGTGACCATATCAAAACCACCATGATTGCCGAAATTTACCTTCCAAGAAAATGGTGGTTTTACCGTTGTACAGGAGACACGTGTCGCCCGCTCAGCACTATCGCGACCCCTCCTCCCAATACAGCTTTTGCCCAAAAGCGGTGCAGGAAATACTGCTTACCACCCACTCCCCGCTAACGTCATGACTATGCCATCTGCTGACGTCATCCCCACATCACTACTGCCACCTCAGCTCCATGTCGTCTGCCACGTCACCGCCAAATCAGCTTCTGTACCCCCGCTACACGACAAAGATTACGTCATGCTGACGTCACCTGACGAAAGCATGCCAACAACCTGACAAAGTCAAAATCTTTTGTTGAAAGGTGTAAAATTTCATTTTTGCTCATTTTCCTTTGTTTCTTCTGCGCAACCTCTGCATGCTCTTTTACGTCCGAAGTAGCATTTTAACTGCACAGTCTGCCACCCAGAGAAATTGACCACACAGCTCGCCCCCTCAGCTTGGTATTCCATCTACATTTTACACAAGGTGTCCATTAAAATAGGTATTTACACGAGTTCTAGTCCTAAACCCTGTTTTTCTAAGTTTTCTCTGTAAAAATTTCCCAGAGCACCCAAATTTAAATTAGAAACGCATTGCTACGATCCCATTTTTCCGGGAAAATCCCTCAAACTCTTTCTCACTCAGCAAAAGTCATCCAATGAGTCAAATTTGAGATCACTATGATTTTCAATTCCTGAGTGAAAGGTCCTGAACTATCTTTGTCCATTTTGACTAAAAATTACTCTCCAAGCTCCATTTTCTACTACAAAATTTTACCCAGCAAGTTAACAACGAATCGCTCTAGTCTGCAAATCCCCTAAGAAAAGCCTCTAAGCCAGTGTTTTACCCACTGTTGTTGTAAAGACCCACATTCCAATTAAAATCACAAGAGAATTTATAAGATGGAAGACCCTACTCCAGTGGCCCTCAATGTTGCCCCTCTCAATGCTCCACATAAAGAACTTGAATGGTTACCCCTAGCTGACAAGGATTTCTGAATCAAAGGTTTAGTTGGCTGTAAATCTCATATCCAATCTTTCTATGAGATCAGGAACAGCTACAGGAAAAAAACTGATGTAATTGGAATTTGGGAGTCTAATATGCCCAGATACTACCTCCCTTCAGTTAATATTTTTCCTGACCTCATCCACCAATGCCATGCCAATTATGAGCCTACTCAAAGGGCAGTGATGTCTCCTTCTGGAACAATTCTATTTTATATCACCCCTGAATCTATAAATGAGATGCTGCATTTTAAGCCAACCGGGCCTTTGACTCCTCTTTCCCCGGGATTTTTTCTTGACCAAGTGTGCAAATTCCCAAGTTTAGAAGTAACCAAAATAGGCTAATTATTCACGAAGCTAGATTATCAACTTCAGCAGCCCCCTCCTTATTTAGATATTTGGTTCAATGAGGTTGGGAAATTTATTATTGACATGATATCCTACATCCTGGGATTCAAAACCAGTGAGTATGTAGATGAAACCACATTGGTCCCCTTGTCCATTTTCACTCCAGGACAGCCCCCTACTGTCAAGTATGATTATGCTACTTTCATAGCTGATAAGATCCATGAGAAATTCATGAGCATGGATAGAGAAGGAGTGTTCACTTATTCATCATACATATATCACCTGTTCCTCTATTATCAAATAGAGAGCTTCCAAATTCCTATTAGAAAGTTGGATGTCAAAGGGGAGCATAGGTCTGTAATCTTTTGGACTTCAGTCTTCCACCATGTTAATAACTCCCCTTATGCTTATTGTGAATTAATTAATCTCTTCATAGATCCATCCTCTTCTTTGCTGATGACAAGTCCTCTAGATAGACTTTCTGGTGAAATGCAAAAAATCCTACATCTCTCTAAGAGCTACAGCATAGGTAACTGGTACTTTTACCAGAATCACACTGAGATCCAAATATATGGCTGTGAGCTATGCCCCTACAAATTGCCAAAGTATGTGCCAATGAGACTGTTTACATTGGAATACTTTAGGTAGTTCATCCAAGAAGACTTAATCCATTTTTGTGATGTTAAGAAAAAAGCACAACTCAAAATAAGAAATCAACTGGACCCTTTCATCTTCAATAAGGGGGAAGCTTGCAAAGAAGCTGACAACATTTTAGGGCAACAACTTAAGCTGAAACAGAGTTTTTATTGGGCACCATATGACCCCAATCATTTCATAAGCTATAGGAAAGTAAAAAATAAGTTGTCGGCATATCTTCATTGTAAAATCCATGAAATCCAGCAAAATGCTAATTAACAAGAATGGTTAGAGGGAACATTAGTGGAAAACATTACTGAGGAAGATAAACTAGAAAAGGCAATGAAGGAGCTTGAAAAAATTCTTGACCTAGAATCTTTTGGACATGTATCGTTCAAGCTGCCTTAGCACATTGGAGGTGATACATATTTTGCTGAGACCTCACTGCAAAGATCACAAAAGGCGAGTTCAGCATTAGCAAAGGGAAAGGAGGTAATGGATACAGAGTAGCAAACAATGGCACATCAGCCTACCACATCAAAAGAACAGGGTCAAGCGCAAGTTCCCCCAGCTCAAACCAAGGCACCAGAAGCCCATGTACTACAGACTCCTCAAAATGAGGAAAAGAGCAAAAAGAGAGATAGAGAAGAGGGTACCCCTGCCAGTGGACCAGCAGAACAACCAGGAGATAAGAGGCAGAGATTGAATCCCTATTCTCAGGAGGAATTTTGGAAGAAACCACAGGCAGCATGAGAGATGAGGAAAGGAGTGAGCAGCAAACGTCTCCATTAGTGGGCACATCAACTAGCTCATTCTAGCAAGAGATAGAAAGGCAAGATAGTGTGGAAGTTTCATTCACTAGGCCTCAAAGCAAGTAAAAGTCAGATATCAAGAAAACCTTCACTAAAATAAAAGCAAAGAATGATCCAGTGAGGATGCAACTTTATAGTCATCTGATGAGGACATCACCCACCAATCAATAAAGGCTAATTTCTTCTTATGATATTTAGGAAAAAAATATGATCCTCGGTCATTTCAAGCCCAACATGTAGCAACCACAGTTAGCTGCTGATTATATTAGAACCAATCTCGAAGTTTTCTCTAAATACATCCACCCAATTGACCAGATTGAATTACACAAGAAAACTAGGGAAATGGTGTACTCCACCTTGGCAGACAAAGCATTTCTCACCCACAAACTACAAAAATCATTGCACAATACCTCTGCCCAATTGGAATTTGCAAAGGCCTCTTCCTTAGTAAAGGACAATAGGATTAAGTCCTTAGAAGAAATTATCATTGAGCTCGGGCATGATCCAAAGGATGCAAAGGGAATCAAGGTACTAATAAAGAAAAAAGAGGAGGACATAGCTGCACTAAGGAGACAATTAAATATACCTATCACCATGCATCCATAAACAACAGAGCTAGTACAGAAAAAGGCAAAGGAAGACATGGTGGATTTATTGATAAGGATTAATAAGAGGTTAGTAGAAACAGAGAAGGAATTGGAGAAAGCAACGAGAGAGAAGCAGGGAGTGTCGACCTCGCAACCACTAGAAAAATCTCCAACAAGCACAATTGCTCCTCCTACAACCACAACCGCAGTACCTCCCACTTTCCCAGCAAGAGGTACATCAGCTTCAGATGCTTCAGCGGCAACAACAATAGTAGTACCAGATACCAGCATGGGCATGGAGGAAATGATGAAGGCAATAAAAGAATTAGAACTCCAAATGGCAGAGCTAAAGGAAGCCAAAGAGAAACTGGCCAAGTTAGAGGTAAGCTATGAAAAATCCTAAATAACTGTGGCAGAAAAAACTGAAGAGGTAAAAGTCTTAGAAAATAAGGTAAAATCTTCGGAGAAAGATCTTACTCTTCATGAGCCTCTCTCATAGATCAAAACAATTATGTGGACGAAGATTGGCCAGTCCATCACTGATCAATGGAGATCAATAGGGACTATCCATGAACAGATTGAATTGATAGAAATGGCCCAGGTAGAGATTTAGAAGGCCAGAGCATCATTGGGAAACATGCCTGAGCAGGCCAATAGACTAATTCATTTTTTGAACACTCATACCAAGGAACAACTAGCAGCTCTAGATATCAGGGACAAAACAGTCACCATTTTGACAGTGAAAAAGGTGCTGACCATGAGGAATTTTATATAGAATCTAGAAAGAAAGTGCGAAGAAATGTAGATGGAAATAAATGCCTTTACAAAGAAGTTTACAGTCTTGCAGCAAAAGGGTCTACCCAGTCCGTTAACCAGCAACCAGATGTAACTCTGAGAATTTCTAATACAAAGGTTGTTGAGGTTTACTGTTTGTTGTACTGTCTGAATGCGGATTTGATGTCCTGGGCCCTCCTACAGAATTCTTGTGTCTTTCTATGGATCAATAAGTTATTCTAACCTGTGTTTTGTAATTTTTTTGTTTGCAAATCTCATATATGTTTCATATTCTTAATGATAGGGAAAAATAATAGCCCGGAATTTGTTTAAATACACTTTGTGTTCAATCTCTATTGCTAATTACGTTTTCTTCAGAGTTAGCATAAACAGGGATTCTTAGATGCTCCTGTTTCAACTAATTTTTTCACTGTGAATATTGACAAGGAATTCTTTACTGCTCCTTGATAATACTCATGCATTTTCCCTCTGCCAACATGATGAAGGATTCTTAACTGCCCTTCACCCACTGGCTTTCATTACATCTATTTCTAGATTATAAAATTGTTCCAAGATTGATTATCTTGCTGTGTAGTATTGCCTTTTACCAAAGAAAACACACTCAACAGTTCATCCTCATAGACTCCATTTTCCCAATGGAATAAACTGTTCAGACTTGCATCCCAGTTCTGTTTAATATCACCATCCAACAAAACCAAAACAAAACCTTGTACTTCATAACTAGCCTAATATACTTTAAAACCAAAGATAAATTATAAAGAGAGAGCCCTCTTTGGGTGGAGATTGGCTAGAAACTGCATCTAAAATATTGGTTAGTGGTTACCTCGGCTGTATTCCCTTTTCTCACAAGTTTTAGGGAACAACCTAAGCGATAACATGATTGGCGACTCCACTGGGGATCGAACGAATGTTTGTTACTGTTGTCTAGTTTCTAAAGCTACAGATGGAGCCTGAAGTTAGCCAGGCAACGTTTGAAATTGTTTTTGCTATGCAATCACAGGAGTAAATAAAATCTACTTCAGCCTATCTCTAGTCTTGTTTTAGGCTGTAAACAGTTGTCTCAAAGATTTGATCAGTTTCCTTGTTTCAAACATACCAGAAGGAAAGCCCAACGCCTCCTAGATTTCAAAAGCTTCCTTCAAAATATTGTCAAAACTTTCATGCTTCAAATATTTCCAAAAAATAACAAAAAATATATTTTTAGAAGCTGGCTCCAAAGAAGAAAACTCATTACACTAGATCAAACACAGATCCAAATACCCCACTTATCTTTGATAATCCTAACTTGATTCCTAAGAGCCGTAAAAGACCTGAAAATCAAGAGAGTACCGCTGATCCAAATCTTCAAACTCATCAATAGAAACGTATCCAAACTGAGCTTACTACTAGAAAATCACAGTTCCTTTCTTCCATTGCTGCAACTTCTTCTAGTTCACCATCATCACTCCAAAACATCTTTTCCACTCCTCCATCCACAACACTTATCTCAGCTGTTATCCCTGTGCTTCCAGCTGTACCATTTTTTCCTACAAATATGGCAGACTGAAATGCTCCCTTGTAGTTACCTGCAAATCCAGGGGCCATGCCTTGAGATTATCAAATCAAAATCACCTACTTTGATGGTACTGGCGCTTACACTACTCAACAACACACTAGGAAAATGACAGATTATTTTGAAAATTATGAGATTGATGATGATGATGTCAGAATGAAAATTTTTGTCCAGAGCTTAACTGGTGATGTGAGAACCTGGTTTAGGGAACTCCATTGGACAGACTAGGAGATAGAGTGGAAACCATTGAAAGAAAATCTTCATGGGAGGGCCAACCAAGCAACAGTGCTAGAAATCCAAACTTCATAAAATATCGAAATCCAAATGTAGGAAAAGTTGGTCTAGACCAAAATATTAGGCCTCCATTCCAAGAAAACTATGTTGAAGCCTCAACATCTAATGAAGCAATAGAGGATACCCAAATTTTCTTGATGGGTCTAGATAGCGAGCATCAAATTTTCCTAACACAAGAAGACCAAGAGACTCAATTTGACAAACAGTTTCAAATTCAATCAGGAGAGTCTTTGTATTTCAAAGAAGGATATGACACAACTCTTTACGAAGTGCATAAACAATACAATATTAGGAGTAGAAAAATAGACATCCCTGATGATCCCAAGCAGAAAGCAATCAAGCAGCCTACCAAATCTAAACCCAATGATCACCATATACAAACTATTCCTAAACCAATTTCTAATCCAAATAGTCCAACAGTTGAAGATATTTCAGACCTAGAAAAATCAAACCAACACCCTCCAACTATTTTTCCTCTTAAAGAAATCGTACAGGAACATTTACAAGATGGTGTAAAACTGACTTCAGCTCATAACAATATTCCAGTGAAGGAATCAGTTAGAGAAAACTCAGCTGAAAACGAGAACCTTGCTACCCAGAATATCAAAACACAAACAAAAAAACCATTCAATTTGGAAACTAAAATAACTAATTTAAAAATAGCCATCCCACTATTTGAATTGGCTAAGCATGAAGTTTTTAGAGAAAAAATCAGTAGTGTTAACACTCAGGTTGTCCCTTGCTCCTTAAGGGATACGGCCGAGGTAACCACAGACCAAGCTTTGGACTACCGGTCCTAGCCTACCAGCAGTCAGAGAGGGATCTCTCTTCGGGATTTAGCTTTGTTTAGGGAATGATTTCAGGCTAGATATGAAGCACATGGTTTTTTGTTTAAGTTTGGCGGGATGAATGATCAATTCAGGCAGTGTTTGGTATGCAAAGCGCAAAAGGTTTAGAACATTGGGCATGGAGTCAAGGATGTGGACTGAAGAATGCGTTTTCTTTGGCAAAGAAGAGACTACAGAGCAGGATAGCTGCACAAGGAATAATATCAGGTTTGAATGAGGATGAAGTGGATGCAAG
>APFE030896426.1:54613-138503 GCA_000404065.3 Pinus taeda | reverse complement strand
TCGTGGAAAGAGTTGGACCTGTTGCCTATTGTCTTGCCCTGCCACCTCACCTGCATAGAATTCATAATGTATTTTATGTTTCTGTATTAAGGCATTATATAGCTGATCTATCTCATAACCTTCAATGGAAGGAATTGCAGGTATCGGACGAGGGAGTCGTAACGGTCGAACCGTTACGTATACTGGAACGTAGGGTTCGACAGCTGAGGAACCGCCTGGTGGACCAAGGTAAGGTCCAATGGGACAAGTATAGTCTTGGATCAGCATGGGAAAATACAGAGGACATATGTCAGAGATACCCTAATCTATGTCCATTTTGAAGAACTTTAAACTATGTTTAGTATATATTTACTTCACTACAATTAGAGACTCATAAACATTTTGAATGATTATAGATAAACGTGACATTTTGAAGCATAATATATGTTTAATTCCTGCTGGTACATGGATACCAAAACAATATATGTGGTTCATTTTACTAAATTATAGTTGTCAAAGTAAAGTTAAGACAGTTGAATGATTTTACTTCTGAAAGAAATTAAGATATTATAGATCTGATTTATTTATACATGTCAATATGATCGATGGGATAGAAATCAGGAAGTGAATACATTGTAGATAAAAGTCAAAAGACATGCATGGAATATGGCAAAATATGTTGTACTGTAGTATAATAGATGAATTCGTAAGTGAATAATACGTGAGTTATTTTGAATATGCTGGTACACATTTTACAAATGCATAGATAAGTGTATGATTGTAGGTAATAGACAGTTACCGGGATGACCATGTGATGATAGAACCTCAGAACAATTAAAGCTCAAAGTGATGATTCTATGATAGGGTGTTAACCCTAAGTTCTACTAGGAGGGGTGGAGGTGTTGCCCACCATTTATCCTCCGAACCCTGGAGTCATGGGAGGACTGTGCGAGTCACGCTCCCCTAGACGTGTGATGATGACTGTCGGATGCCTACTAGGAATCAGGTCGGTATAACCGACGTTGTCACCTTAGAGTTTATGAATGGTTAGGTCAGTAAAACTGACGCCATGGCATACTCCAATAGAGGACGGATAGGATGGGAGCAGAAGAGATTAGGAAGGTTAAGATGATTTTAGAATAGCTTGGGAACCTGGATAGGGAAAAGCATGTCCATTAAAACCTTAAACCTAAAAAAAAAAAAAAACTCTAACTTCGGGACGAAGTTTTCTGAAGGGGGAGTGTATGTAACGACCCATCTTTAAATGCACATATTATATGCTCCTGTATAAAATAATAATAATAATAATAAATAAAAATGAATATTTATATAAATAGAATAGATAAGTATGTCAATAATTCATTAATAATCTAAAGTTCTCAAAGTTATATCGTAAAAAACAAACCATAAATACAACTTTATATTAAAAACAAATATAAATAAAACAAAAGTATATATTAAAAACAAATATAAATGAAACAAAGTATATATGAATATCATAAAGTTAAAATGACAAACATATATGATAAAGTACATATCAATATTATAAAGTAATACAGGATATGTTATATGGTTATAATGAAACATAATAGTGTTATAATAACATTAACACATATATAATGTTTAAACTTTATAATACCTCAATGTTACATATAAACCATCGCATTTAAATTAAAAACTGAACCCTAAGTAAGGCAGAAACGCCTGTACGGGAGGATGACTCACGGCTGGAGGAAGCTGTCACCGCGGGAGTAAGCGGTGGAGTCGTAGGTGTACAGGGCGGCCACCGCTTAGCCCTGGCTATAAAACCACCGAGATGGGGCTGAGAGCGGGGAGAAAAACCAGAGTGGAGGGTAGGAGAGGAGCAGGAAATCAGGAGTACAAACCAGAGGAATAAGATTGACCATTGGAAGAGCTTTACTTAGTCTGAGGTTCTGGGCACGAGGGCAGTGAGCTTCCGTGAGAAGCTTACCGGATTGGCTGGGAGGAATTGGTTTCCCGGTAATTGGATCAGAATAACCGCAGCGTCATCAACTACATCGGAGCAGGTAGCAGTTCAGGTAGGTGTTCAAAATCCCTTACGGTTACTGTATTTCTGTTTTGCTTATCACCTTATTTCAGTTTATGGTCTTTACACTTGGAGGTGGAAATCAGGAACTTACTTGCCATCTACTAGCATCGGTATGTGGAGGCGAACTCTGGATCATTTTTGTATAGTTGCGGCCATCCAAAGGTCTCGTGGCCTCAAGAGTTGAGAATAGTAGTCAGTGCTGGAACTGGGGGCCGGTTGAGGCAGTCTACAACATGATTGGTGCTGCCTTTTGTGTACTTAATGTTCAAGTCAAATTGTTGCAGATATGTAGACCACTTCTGATGGAGACTGTTCTGCAACTTCCCTTATGTATGTAGAAACTGAAGTGGTTGGTGATCGGTGTGGATGACGTCTCCTTTCTCAGAATGTAATGCTTCCATTGTTGGCAAGTCTGCACGATGGAATACATCTCTTTATCATAGGTGGGGTACTTCCGAAAGTGTCTCACTATGATAGGCCACTGGATGCCCGTGATGGGTGAGGACTGCACCAATAGCATAGTTGGAGGCATCTGTCTCAATTTCAAATGGTTGTTACAGGTCTGAAACTGTGAGTACCAGTGCAGAGAAGAGGCAGCGCTTCAACTCAACGAGGCCTTCTTTTGGGACTCAGACTAGGAAAATTTTGCTTTCGCCCTGCCCTTGGTAATCTGACTCATAGGCCCTGACAGAAACTGTCTTTCAAGCACTACGTTGAGGCTCTATGTCGCTCCCTCTTCCTCTGCAAACTTACAAACTGGAAATCGTACCTCTCTGTCGACTCTCTCAGAGAGAGATTTCCTTGAAATTTTTGCTTCCCGGCAAGGACTACACAATCCCTTCAAGGGGATTCAAATTGCTGCCAAGTGCAGCTTTTGGCCTTTCTGCTCAGTGCTGGATCTTCTCTTCCTGTTTCGAAATTAATGCTTTGATACCATGTGAAAATTCCTAATCCTTAAGGAACCCCTACTGCAACAAATCTGAATCTACTTCACCTACTTGATTTTAATGTACATTCATCAAGTTATTCTCTGAATACTGAAGCAAATTACTTATGCAGACTACACTACTTTAATACTTGATTACATGAAACAGAAAACTGAGCAAAGAACAAGATACATAGGACACTGTTATTTTTGGACAAAATAGTCCCCAGAAAAACCCAATGCGGGAAAACTAGTGCAACAACTCTTAGGGTTTATTAATATGCAGGAGAAATTCTGAGTATAAATCTTGGATGCTCAACTAGCAATCCTTTACAAATAAAATATTGGACAAAAGACTGGTGAAATAATCTCACCCTGTCACTAGAGAAACAATGATTGATCCTTCAGCTTTGGAGGCTCTGCGTCACCCTCTGTGTGGCCTCTACGTCAACTGTGTCACCCCTCCTGGGTAGTACACTACCTCTCTGCTCTAGATCCTCTACTGGTTAAGAAATTGATTTTCCTGCCTCTAGTCTCACATCCTGGCTTCCTACAACTGAACTTCGAATTCCCTCTGTAGAAACTCGATTTCTGCTCACTCATTGTGTGACCTCTGCGTCAACATTGCATAGGCTAGCGTCAGCCCTCCTCTGGACGTCTTATGTCCTCTCTCTGCCTTGTACTCTCCGATAAGTCCTTCTCCTGGATTCTCGCTGCTCCTCAGCTGAAAGATCTCCCCAATTGACTTTCCTTCTGAGAACTTCTCACCTCAGAAAATCGATTTCCTCAATTTTTCTGTGTGTCTCTAAATGAACCCCAATCCTCTTTATAGTTTTCTCGTTGAAACTTGAACAACCGAGATCAAGTCTCTAATCAACGATTAAGATTAAAACATGACTTGATCCACCTTCTAGATCATTCTCACCCATATTTTGATTAATACCGATTATTATTTTAATTTTCCTAAGTTTAGACTTAGGAACTCCATTAAAAATATTAATTATTTTAATAAAATACAATCCGACTGTAATTTCACCAAACAGTTTCTAGGTTCTTTAGAACTCATGTACCTTAGCCTCTCCACCAATTTTCATGGCTAGAGCACATCCAATTCTACCAAAAACTAACAAATACTTCATCTGTGAAGGGCTTGATGTTGTATGGAAGGTGACATTGCTAGTTGACACGAAGATCTCCTCCTTGGTGAAGCCACCTGACGGTGTACGACTGCGAGTGTGGTGTGGCCGTAGGCCCAACCGCTAAACGATCTCTGTTGAAATGAGGTTCTTTTGGCTCTCGCTGTTGACAATGAATTGTAGCGGTGAACCCTTCACCCACATCTGTGGGTTGAAGAGACGCTCCCCCTCCTTTCGATCTCTGGGCTCAATCTTCTAGATCTTGGTGGTGGCAACAGTGGCGCTGGGCTCTGCATCAATAATCTGCTTCCCTTTGTTATTCCCCTTGTCGGGTTTTGACTCAAATTCAGAACATGCATTTGATTTTGAAGCCTTCAGCTCGGCCATCGGTGACTGTTTGGCTCGACACTCACTTGTGTTGTGAGTGGGGTTCTTATGGAACTCACACCACTTCCCTATGTCCTTCTTCGTCTTCATGGTGTTGTTCTTTGCTGGCGTCTTCGACGTGTTGTCCTGGGTCACCCTGCCTTGGCTTTGTCCTTTGTTTTGCGGTTTGGGGGTGCCTTTCCCTTGCTTCAGATTTAGAGATCCAAATTCTTGCTTCTTATATTTTAACCTCTGCTTGATCTTGACAGCGTATTGGTAGGCGGCACCGAGCGAGTAGATGTCTAGGAACTCCATCTCGTCTTGGATGTATTTGTGAAGACAATCGTGGTACTTGAGTACCAGATGCCACTTAGAATCCTTGATACCCAACTTCGTGCGAAGGGGATGAAAAATATTTGTGAACTCTAGCACGTCTTGGTCTCTTCCCTGCAGTGGTGTGGTCCACTTTATGTACTTATCTGCAAAGACCTCGACAGGGTAATACTGCTCCTTGAGGGCATCTAGGAAAGAGTTCCAACTGGGTGAGACTGAAAACAATGAGGGTTCCCTCTCGTCCTTCTGCTCACAGTAGGTTTTGCACCAGTCCTTGACGTGGGGGGCGACTTTGAGGAGTGCAAAAGTAATATTTTCCCTACTAGAAAAATCATGAACCGAAAAATACCCTTCCAGTAGATTTAACCATCTATCTACAATGTCTGTATCTATCTGGCCTTCAAATATGGGAATATCAAAGTTGACTTGTACCTTGAAGGGAGTGGTGCCTCCAGAGTGGTTGCCGGATGAAGATGCGTCGCCTATGGGCATTCGCTGAAGGATTTGGACAAAGTTGTCCATCATTACATTCCTCTGTCGCTCGAGGACTTCTTCGAGCATTATTTTGAACGGGTCTCCGGCTCCCTCATCTATCTTTTCTTTCGCCAGATGAGGTCATCGGAGTTTGCGAGGCTGGTCTTGCAAAGGTTCAACCAGTTCAAGCCCTAACTCCTTATACCCTAACCTCGTTGGGGACATGCAAAGAAAAATAGAGAAAGAGCAGACCGCTCTGGTACCACTGATTCAAACTTATGCAAGAACGCAACAGAATATAGATATAAACATAAACACAGAGATGCAATAGGAATAAAACTTCATTTCATTAATATCAAAGAACTGAAATATGCTTACATACAGAATGGAAATAAACTAGCTCGGGCAAGGTAGCTTATCTCTGAGAAGAGATGTGGTGGCTAGATGCCTCTGAATTGTGTTACAATGAGGCTCGAAGGCCTATTTATTATTGAGAAACAATGCAAAACCCTAAACATCCAAAAACCTAACCCTAGGAGATGAAGCGCCAAAACTATGGGCCCTGTTTGAGTACATTGGTATATCAACTTCTCGGGGTTGTAAATTTGGCTTACAATCTCTGTTTGACGCGCACAATACCTTGTTAGAAAGATCTATTCGAGAACTACAACTTTCAAATGCAAACATTAGTGAAAGATTCATGTTTGCCGGGTTTTCTCAAAAACCGTCATTTAGGACCTTAAACAACTCCAAAAGTTCAGGACCCGAAAAATTGCTAAAAATAGTAAACTGTGCTACTAAAAAAATTGAAAGAGACAGTGGTGGAGGTCCAAGTGGAATAGGCGGGTCTCCACCAGTATTCACTTGGATCATTCATCTAGTGATTCCCATCATATCGGGTCTCCTCCCATTGGTGAAAGTCTGTAAAGAGTAGGGAGTCTTAGCTAAGGTGACAGTGGGCTATCACTCCGTTGTTTCCCTTGACTTAGTAGTTGCTCCATAGGATCCCCTTCTAGGACACCTACTAGTTTGAGCTAATTTTATCAGAACTGAACCGGTGATCAAATCGAAAAACCTTGTGGATTGGGAACCGGTCGAACTGGTAAAAAATCAGAAAAAATACCAGTTTACAAAAAAAACATAAAATATTCATATTTTAAAGAAAAAACATATATATTCATGTGCATCCATATGAATCGAAACCATTTATATACAAATGTGCCAAAGTTCTCATTTACATAGCATGTAAGGGTGCACATAACCAAAATAGCATTGAGTGCAATCCATCTTTGAACCGAAAATACATCAAAAAATAGGCTCTAGATGGCCTCTAGCATCCAAAAAAAATCACGCTACAACAAATTCCTACATATCATCAAAATCATTGCCAATATTGGGGTCTTCTCCACCAATATAACCATTTAGGCATTAAGACAAGATAGAAAAAATGTAGCATGTCATGTCAAGATTTTGTTTGAGTGATGGGTACATTTTTAGTAGAGTGATGGTAGAGGAGTTCGACAACTAATGCCACTATCATCAAAGTACATAGAGGGCTTGGTGATCTTTATTAAATATTAGCTCCATAACCTTGTACATGACAAAATCCAATGGAAACGTTGTAATCCCCCAATCTTAAGATCCTGAAAAACTGTTAAGTCTGTTGGATTTTGAGTGAACTCTGAAATTATACTTTCTCCATATGAAATCCAATGAGGTTGGACTGGTTTTGGGCCAAAATGGCCAGATCGGCTGGTTCCACCGATTCCAGTCCAGTTCTAATAACACTAGTTTGAGCAGTAACATTTTTGGTTTCGATGCTAGGAACACGAGATGTGTTTCTTGCTCCCCATACGACAATATTGATATATCATTCTTGTCGACTCCACTGGAAGAACGAAGCCTTAGTTCTTCATTGAACTCCAAAGTTAATGCTTGTAAGGTGAAACAAGCATCTACCAAGGCATTAACATTCACCATGGCGACTCCATTTTAATCCTAATTTGCTAAATCATGAAAAATTAACTTTTTCCAGGAGCGTGGTTTCCCTCCATCTCCCTATGATAACCTTGATCCTAAATAAGTTCTAGAGCGTTGGGAAATAAAGGTATCGATTAGGAGTTGGATGCCTAGGTTCAAAGGAAGTCTCGATCAAGATGCCAATGTCCATATTGATGGCTTCTTTTGGGTCCTAGCCCCATTAAGTATTGACAATGATGACACAATTACGAGGTTATTTGCTTTATCACTTGAAGGTCAAGTTAAAGATTGGTATGCTAGCCTCCCTCATGAAAGTGTCATTGGTTATGATGGTTTCAAAGATATCTTTTTAAGAGATGGGGTGGCATCCCAAGTAAAGATAATATCTTTCATGACCAAAAGGAAGCTCCCTTGCTAGCAAGTCAAGGAGACCCCTTTGTGCATGATCAACATGAGCTAGATAATGGGACAAGTAATTGTGAAAATTTCTGAATCTAACAAGTCAGAAATCCTATTGCAGTAAACTGATTTGCATTACCTACTTGTGTTCTTCATTTTAACAAGTTATTTCAGAATTATTTAGAAAATATTAATGCAAATACACTGCAACCTACACCAATATAGAGATCTAGTACAAAAAAATAAATGAGACAACCACATAGAGGACACTTATTTTTGGACTAAACGTCCCTGGAAAAATCCAATGTGGGAAAACCAGTGCAACAGATATGAGGGTTTTATTATAAAGCATATTTTTGAATACAACTAGCGTTCCAAATCCGGCTCACCCAACAGAGAATAAACTTGGCAAAAGTACCTCTATCTGGAGACAGATATTTTGGTGAATCCAGCAACTGGATAAACAAACCCCACAGGTTACTGCACTGTCCCTAGTGCTGTGTAGCGATGGCTGCTCCCAACTCTGCACTGGAACTGCATCACCTCCTCTAGGAGTTGCGTCACCCTTCTAGTGAGCCTTCCTGACTCATAAATCTATGTGTTGAACTGATGCTCAATCTGCCTCATAGAAACCCCAGTGCTGCCTCTAAGTGACTGTGTCAGCCCTCCAGCCTCCGCGTCACCCTTTCTGGAGTTGTGTTGTCTCTCCCTGGTGCTGCTCTGCCTCTTTGCTGTGTATTCTCGGCCTTGGATGGAAGTCTCTCTGTCGAACTGCCCCTTTCTACACTAGAAGCTCACTTCGAAATTCTCAGCAAACCACGCCCCAGAATTTCGATCTAGGTCAAGCGTTGCTCTCATTGTGTGTATTCTCCAACTGACCCGAAGCCTTTCTTTATACTTTTTCTGTTGAGAAATCAACGACTGTGATCTAATCTCTAATCAACGGCTAAGATTAAATTAGACTTGATCCTCATCTCTTAGAAGCTTCTCACCTATATTTTCATTAATACCCATTAATATTTTTATTTTCCTATGTTTAGACTTAGGAACCCCATTCAAAATATTAATTATTTTAATAAAATACGATTTGGTTGGAATTTCACCAAAGGATTTATGGGTCTCGGAGATCTCATGCGTTCTAGCCCCTCCACAAAATTTTGAAGCTAGAGCGCATCTGATGCTACCCAAAAATCAACAGTTATCTTAAAAGAGGTCTAGATGAAAATGTTAATGAGGATTATGCCTTCAAAGGTGAGGTTATAGGTGCCCCTTTAATTTCTAAAGAGAACCCTCCTCTCATTACATATGACAAAGCCCCAAAGGCAGAGTCTCACTTGTCTAGCCAAGCCAGTGAAGAAATTCCAAAAGGCCCTGATTTGGGAATTGATATGAATGAACGCCCCTTTGAAATCCACAAAACTGAACGTAATGAAGAAGGGTCTCTCATTCAAGGGAGGGTTCTTGAGAATATGGATATTGTAGCTCCCTTGGAAGACTACATTTCTAATTTCTTATGAATTAATGAGGGAAAATGAGATGTAGGCAACCATCATTTTGACAACAATCCTATCTATGATACCAACAAAGAAAATGAGGTCGAGGATGATTTTCCCGTGCACACTGATGAAAAGGAGGATCATTGTTTTCCCATTCATGAATAAGATTGGTGGAAAGTGGATGTCACCATTATAATGACAATCATGACCCCAAAGAGAGCCCTACATTCCCTTCCTCCCTCCAAGGCCCTAAAAACATAGTCGTATTATCTTTGGACTGTTGCTTTTCCCTTTCCCATACCATCACCGTTATTAGCGAGCCCTTTCTCCCTCCTGAGTATGAGGTTGAGGAAGAGGTATTCATTAGATGTATCCCTCCTCCCCCCTCATACCATCAGGATTGTGAATGCCATTATTCCATTAAGTGACTCGTTTGCTACCCCCTTCCTTTCCCATCCCATCATGACCTTGTGGCATCTACAAAGCATAATATTATGAAGAAGGGTTGTTATAGGAAGTTCTTGAGAATGAGCGTTCATTCCTCCATTGTGTGCTTAGAGGGAAAGTTCTGCATTTCTAGATTGACTTATTTTCCTTCTTTTAGGGCTTCCTTTTACCTCAAATGGAGATCATACTTTCCCACCTCCCCCCCCGCTTCATCCTCCATGTGATTGTGTCTCCATTGGCTTTGGGATTTACGACATGAGTAATCATATAGGCAAACATATGTATATTGATTTGATGATATGTTGGTTGCACTGGCTTTATGATCACACTTAGTATTAGCCTTGTTGTATGCATGTTAGGGTAGGATGCATTGCATGACGATTTTATCATTAGAGCTAACATCATATGATATTTTCATGGTAGATTAGCTGCATTTAGATTTAAATTGCATTTGAAATTTATTAGTTGATTTTTAGTGGCCTAACATAAGCATGTACAATCATAAGATGACACGAAATCATGCTGCCTTGTGTGTTTGATTTGTGATATGTGTAGGTGACAGGTTTGCAGTCCCAAGGGATTGTTGGTGTTCTCATGATCTCCTGTTCGAGTACATTCATGCACCCTTTCAAGAGCTCATGTCCCAGTTGGAGCCAGATGTTACCCACCACCTGTGGGTAGTATATATAGGAGAATTTTTTTCTCCTAGATGGTCCTCAACTGACAGCTAGCAGCGCTTTGCAGCCACCAAATAGTTCGATGTGCCAGTATCTTCGCCATCTAAGCGAGCCAGGTGGCCCCTCACCCATTTGTTATGATTGTGCGTTTGAAGATGGGCCTCCCAACCCCAAAGATATGGCTTTTCATTGGTATAGTTGAGTAATTTTCCTTACTTGTCATGGGTACTTTGGGCATGGATTGGTGGGGTGTTTGATGGAAAGAGTGGGCTAGGTATGCACTCTTGTCTCCAACGCCTGATTTCGCGTTTAGCCTTGTACCCTAGTCCTGTGGGATCTGCTTTACTGACCATTAGCTTTAGGGTTGGCACTATGCGGGAAATCTTGACTTTTATTGTGTTGTCCCGCTTCCTGACACCATATACATCACCCCCTTCCACTCATTTTAGCTCCATTCATCTCTTTTCCCATCTAGGTCCACATGTGTCCACTGGGTCCACATAGGGTTAGCATCCCCCTCCCCTTGTCCACACCTTGTGTCACGCCTGGAATGCTGCCTCGGAGGTTGATGCAGCTAAAAGGAAAAGAAAAGCATAATTTGGCCACTCAACAAGAAATGTACCACAAAATACAAAAGATGGCCGGGAAATACAAATCTAGCACATGGGCAAAAGCCAAACATTAACTCTACCACTTATCCATGGCCATCACCCTAGTTTCTATGGGCCCTAGATGAGCCCCCTCCATCATTAAGGAATCCATAATTGTCCCAATCCATGGTGGGCGATGAACTGCCTCACCTTAAGGAGGTATCCACTGCTATATATTACACATCATGCTCTCATCCCTTGGAGCCCCGAGCAGTTATGAAGAAAAACTTATCAAAGGCAAAAGGCATATGAAGAAGGGTGGAAAAACAAAGGTTGGGGTAAGTCATATACCACGGTTTGCTCCCTCCTACACTCATATATGTAGGTGTGGGCTTCCCTTATTATAGCTACCTTTTTACCACGACATGTGGTTTGGATGATTTCCCTGATCCCACTTCATTCCACCACTATATCATTTGCCACCTACCACTTGATGGATGTACCATGGACATGTCACCCCCTTTAAAGGATGAAACCACCTAATAAGGTCCTTGATTAACCCCCTTATTGAGCTTGGGGATAGTTGTACATGCCAAAACCCACTATGGAAGGGAATGCCACCATGAAGTTCCCCATTGATTCCATGACTTGTAAGCTCTTTTACTTGAATATCCTAACGATTTGTTGTATTGGAGGGCAAGGGGATGTATTGAATCTTATGCAGGATTACAGGTGGGTCTCTATTTGGGGCTTGGTCTCCCTATACGGGGTCCTATCCCTCTAGTTGGCCACATTGGCATTTGTAAGGGGAGTGTTGAGGACCATGGGCCTCCACCATAGCAGAACGTACTTCATGGATCCCCAACACCACTCATTGATTGCTTGTGTTCCACCTTTTGGATGAGGATGATGCACTTGGTTCACCATTGCCCAACCGACTCCACACTTGCACCATACACTTGGCAGATGTTCTAGGGTCCAGATGAGGGTGTGTCTCATCGCAGGGGATAAAGGGAGGGCTTATGTCATCATCCTAACCCTTATAGATGGTTTACAGGCATTTTCAATCCACTTGGAGACCCGTGAGGATATCCTACGCCCCCACACACACTTGGGAGCACCACAGGGGCTTTGCTTGGAAAAGAAGGGGCCAACCACTTGTCCACTACGTTTGGAGTCCATCTTCTCACCATGGCACATTTTGGACTTCAATAGGCCTCCCAACGACTCATTTTGTTGATTATTCTACCCTCTTGAGAAACTTATTCTTATTTTATTGAACTATCTTGGTGGGCTTGTCACCAAGGGATGTTATTATTGCATATTATTTTATTATTTGGGGCTCAGTTAGGCCAAATTAGGCAAATCAAATACATTGGAGATTGTATAAATTTATAAATAGATGAGAAGTGGTTCATTCTCTCATCATCACTTGGATTTGGGATTTAGTAGCTACTTGATAATTTCACATTCCCATTTGGAGGACGAGTTTGGATTTCATGGATGAATTTTGATGTTTGGATCTACTTCTCGTCTTGGAGCTTCATTATTGGGTTAATTTGATGATTGGATATGCTCATTTGTACATGTAAGTGATCTTTTTCATGTTTATTCTTGTTATTTTCTTTGTCACATGAATGTTGTTGGGATTTTTGCTATACAAGTATGAAATTCACTACTTTCCTATGCGAAATTGTGGAAATTTTGGTCTTTTGTAGTGTTGCATCATGTCATGGGCTAGTATGAAAGGGTGAATGTTCCTAGAGATTATTTTTGTTGAATACATCTTGATAAGTCATCAATTATTGCATATCGAAGTATAAAGACCTTGAGTATCTGTTGTTATGCCCTATTGCCATGCAAAGTTGCTTGAAGGCCTCCTTGATTGGGTAAATCCTTTCCAAAGAATAAATTCTCTTTGACTCCATCTCTCCTAAAGGATAAGCACTAATCCTTCCATAAGTGATCACTTTTAAATAATATTTTTCTCACCTCTCCTCTTTTTAGGCCCAACCTTCATAGGTCACCTAGGGCATCATTTTTCTTCCATTGTAGCCATAAAAAATTCAATCTCCTGTCCATAACTGCGCCAGGGTTTTCTTTAGAGGCGCTCCAAATTTCAAGAAATTCCAATGATGGGATCTTGAGATATCGCAAGCCCTAGCTCAAGAATCATTTCTTGCCCTACGTTTCCCTTGGCTAGTGTCCTCATTTGGTTCATTGCATTCAATTCTCAAAGAAAATTTGTCCTTCGATCCTCTTCCCCCCCCTACTTAGGTCAAGCCCCTCCTTGGTTGATCAACTCCATATCCTTGACCTAATTCTGGGTCCACTTGATCTTTTGTGGTCCCGCAATTTTATAACTCTAATTTCACAAAGATCACATAAAGCTCAATTCTGCATAAGGATCTTTAGTTCTAGGAGTCATATTTACAAGATATATTCCCAAACCCTAGCCTCAAAAATCCTCTTAGCCCTTCCTAGAGAGCATATCACCTTGCTTCCCGACCAAGAAAGCCATACAATTGAGTCTCTCTTGTGAATCGGCCTTAGGAATCACTCCTGATCCTCTGATTGATCCATTCATCTAGTGATTCCCATCATACCAGGTCTCCTCCCATTGGTGAAAGTCCGTAAAGAGCAGGGAGCCTTAGCTGTGGTGACAGTGGGATATCGCTCCATTGTTGCCCTTGATCTAGTAGTTGCTCCATATGATCCCCTCCTAGGACCCCTGCTAGTTTGAGCAGTAATAGGCCCAACTAGATTGTGTGGCAACAATCCTCATGAATCCCTAAGGATTTCTTCACTTGCCTTCTTTGGGATGGGATCTTTACAATCTCCTTTATAGGAACCTTCATACTCATTTTGCTCACAATATCACCTGCGCCTTTGGTCTTGTGCTTGGGCTCCCCTTTAGGAGGATCCTTTTTGATGTTATCTTTCTTAGGTGGATCCTTCTTTGGTGGTTCATTTGGAGGATGATCCCTTTCCTTTAACGGCTTAGAGCTCGAAGAGGCTTGTTTGTCATTCTTCCTAGAGTATTGCATTCCTTTGAATCTCCTGCTATTCTCCGTTTTCAGCACAGTCTCACTTGGTTCTTCTTTATGTTTTACATCGCTTATTTGCAGATGGTTATATGTACCACCTAATATGATGTTGAGGGCTTGGGATTCATCAATGACATTCATTTGTTCACTAGCCTCCTCCTCCTAGCCCCTTTTAGTTCCCAAATAAATGAAAATAAACGATCCAAAAATATAAAATTCAGGCTTATATTGGCTTTTTTTCCACAACTTGGCACCTTTCCCCCTTTTTTTCCCCAAGAAGGGCGGTGTAGGGGTGGTGAAAAAAACCATGATTTTTCAAATATTTGCTAAAAATGATGATATTTAGATGGTAATTTATAGTTTTACACTTGGAATCACAATTTGTTTACAAAACTATGGTTGAGGTTCTTGTTGTCAGAATTAGAAAACCTAGAGCTGAATATTGCAAGGCATAGATCCTACAACAAACCCTTGCTGAAATTAGAGTTCTGTGATAATACAAAGGTTACAAATCCACATTGGAATATGGAAGACCCATGCCACAATTACAGGAAGGAAGCTAAATGGACATGTCATTTGGTTGTCTAACTTCCCTGATTGTTGTGGTTCCTTTCACTGATATAATCTCACTCTATAGATGTGTGACTTGTAACAAGAAAAGAAAGAGGGAGGGTGAACCTGTAACCTTGTAATGCAAACATATTTAAAAAAGTATTGTTGACAATGTTCATCACGCAAAATTAAAGTATATGTACTATTTATTCTATATATCATGTCTATTTCTAGTTCTGTAGGCTAGAAAAAGGAAATCCTTGTGCAAAAAATAACTTAGTTCTAGAACACCTCACAAAATCTTTTAAGCCACAAGCTGAAAGCAATTGTGATAGAAAAACCATAACTCGCAAGCACTCAATTTTTTTATCATTTGGTATTTATGTACAAGAATATCTTTTGTAGATCATATTCTTTCCCCTTTCTTCTTGTGTTTTAGGTTGAAATATGTGAAAATTCTTGAATCTAACACATCAGAAACCCCTACTGCAATTTCTAGTTTACTATCTCCTACGTGTTCTTTATATTAACAAGTTATTTAATCTCATAAATATCGAAGTAAACACAAATGCAACCTTCACAGCTATACAGATCATGCACTGAAGTAAACAAAAACAATAACACAAGGGACACTGTTATTTTTGGACAATCGTCCACGAAAAAACCCAATGCGGGAAAACCGGTGCAACATATAGAGGGTTTGTATTATCAAGCATATTCTGAATGCAACTAGGGTGCCAGATATGGCTCACCCTGCAAAGAATTTCCTTGGCAATAGTACCTCTCTCCGGAGACAGATATTTTGGCAAATCAGCAACCGGATGATCAACTCCACAGTGACTTTGACTAGTCCTTGTGTTGGACAGCGAAAGCTGCTCCAAACATTGCTTTGGAACTGTGTCCACTCTCCTAGCTCAAGATTTGCTGATCAACTCCAAATATGCCTCACAGAATCTCCCAGTGCTGCCTCTGAAGCCCTCTATGTCCTCTACGCTGGCTCCTCAAGCTTTTATGTCATCCCTTTTTGGGCCTGCGCTGCCTCTTCCGACACTTCATTGCCTCTTTGCTATGTATTCTTCAGCCTTGGATCAAAATCCCTCGCTGAACTACCCCTCACTGCAACTGATCTCTAATTCGATTTCCTCCGCAAACCCAACCCCAGAAAATCAAATTCTTGATCTCTCTTTGTGTGTCTCCAACTGACCCTCAAGCCTCCTCTTATAATTTTCGTGTTGACGATTCAACGGTCGAGATTAAGTCCCTAATCAACGGCTAAGATTAGATCTGGCTTGATCCTCGTCACTTAGAACTTTCTCACCATTTTATATTAACACATATTAATATTTTTATTTTTCTAAGTTTAAACTTAGGGGCTCATTAAAAATATTAATTATTTTAATATCTCTTCATCTAGGTGGAATTTCTCCAGACGATTTTTGAGTCTTGGAGATCTTGTTCCTTAGCCTCTCCACCAACTTTTATGGCTAGAACACATATGATGCTACCAACAATCAACACTCCCTCTTAGTGAGGAATGTGCTCTAGTAATGCTTCACCATAGAAACATCACACTAATCCTCTGCATCAGTACCTGTGTTGATGCTTGGCCTGCTGCCTCACATCCCCTGCACTGTTGCTTCCTATACTGCTGCCCATGACACTGCCATTGTCACTGCTACATCTGTACTGCAGCTCCTTCTCAACATTCTGCATCATGCTGCCCATAGCACTACCATTGCTAACTACTGCACTGCAACTCAATTACTGAGAAGTAAGTAACTGAATTCACCCAAACACTGACATCCTGGTCAGTCTGGAAGCCTTGTGATGCTGAAGCTACCTCTGCTAATATCCTGTGCTCCCTCTGCTGCTATCCTGTGCTCCCTCTGCTGCCATTGTGCTGCTACAAACACCTTTGTGCCTCTTTCATTGCTGCAACCTCTACTGCGTTGCTACAGACTTCTGTACCCTAGCCCTGCCTTGCCGCTCCACCACACGTTTCTCCACCCGACACCTGTTTTCATGCTATTGTCGTTAAGGGCTCCCGTAGCTGTATGTGATCCAAGAGTTTGGGCACCTCAAGGATCCTGCCCCTCTTCTGTAGTCCTCTCGACTACAGCTCTATGTCTACCCACCACTTCTCTAGAGGCGCATGAGCACTCTTGGCACAATTGTCATCAATCTCGATATCCTTCTCCGCCTTTGCTGGAGTAGCCTTTGAGTCGGAAGCTTCTCCCATGCCTTTCTTCCTAGGGCACAGAGATGCATAATGTCCCAGCTCCCCATAGTTGAAGCACTTGACCTTGGAGATGTCCTTCTTCCTCTTTTGAATCCCCTGCTGTTCCATAGATGCTAGAGTTGCATCCTCCTCCTCCTCCTTGATTCGAACTCCTTTCCCACTACTCCCCCCCTTGGTCATTCTCCTGAGCTCTTCCTGTTGAAGAGCTGCCCACATCTCCTCCCAACTGGGGAGAGTTGCTCTGCCCAAGATGCTTTGGACAAATGTCTCCCACTACTCGGAGACTGCATTTAGGGCAGTCCTAACCATGAACTCTGGATCTAGTGCAGACCCCACAGAAGTAAGCTAGTCGTGAATCCCTTGCAACCTGAGAAGGAAGGGATCTATCTCCTCTCCCTTCTGCATCTGATATGACCTCAACTGATTTTCTAATAACATCTTTCGTTGCATGGAAGAGCCCTGGTATAAGGTGGTTAGGGTCCGCCACATCTCCCTTGCTATGTTCTTCTCAGCAATATGTGGTATGACATGATCCTTGACCACGTCTAGGATCATGCATTTCGCCTTCCCTTGGGCCTCCTCATACTTCTCATTTGCATTAGGGTCAACTAGGACAACTACAATTCTCAAGGCATAGTCCTTGATGCGATGTTTATCTAGGATTGCCAGGAACCTGGCCTTCTAGATGAAAAAATTGGAAGCCTCATCCAATCTGTCTTGATCCCTCAATCAATTCATTGCCATCTCTACTCCTCTTCTCTAGACTCCCTCTGAGTCTTGATTTCCCTCTTGGAAATCCTCCGACCAATTGTCGAATCACTCCTCTCTAATCCTTCTTTGCCGCTGCAACCCAGATCTAGATTTCTTGGCTAGAAATCTATCGAGGTAGTGCTTCCCTCTACCTTGATTCAGTCTCCTTAGACACTGTTCTGCACTGACAAACATAGCGTCCCATCAGCTCCTCAAATCGAAGTCTGCATAGCGCCCTTAGCCCCAACAATTGAAAAATCTAAGCCCTTCTAGCTTTGCGCAATCACAGTGAGAGCTGGATCAACTCCTCCTGGCCACTGCGTCAATCCTTCCTGGCTGAGAAAGATGATTGGGCACTGCGTAGGCCTGATTTGCCCCCCCATCTTTGCGCTGGCTTGGACTGCTGACACAGCTACTGCGTGTGCTCCTCCCACCTACTGCGTCTTCCTCTCCTAGCTCATAATGCTGATGCAGGCACTACGTGAGCCTTTGCATCACCTTCTTTGCACTGTGTCACCCTTCCTTTTGCGTCTCTGGCTCTGGAACAACGCTGTCTCTTGGGACAACTGCTTCTTTGCTTCAAACTCTCAGATTTCTTGGCTGGTGCCTTCAGTCTCCTATGATCTGCAACTTCCCTCTGATACCATGTGAAAATTCTTGAATCTAACACATCAGAAACCCCTACTGCAGTTTCTGGTTTAATATCTCCTACTTGTTCTTTACATTAACAAGTTATTTAATTACATAAATATCGAAGTAAACACAGATGAAACCTTCACAACCATACAGATCATTCACTAAAGTAAACAGAAACAATAACACAAGGGACACAGTTATTTTTTTGACAATCGTCCCCGGAAAAACCCAATGCGGGAAAACTGGTGCAACATATAGAGGGTTTGTATTATTAAGCAGATTATGAATAAAACTAGGGTGCCAGATATAGCTCACCCTGCAGAGAATTTCCTTGGTAGTAGTACCTCTCTCCGAAGACAGATATTTTGGAAAATTAGCAACCGGATGATCAACCCCACAGTGACTTTGACTATTCCTAGTGGTGGATAGCGAAAGCTGCCCCAAGCATTGCTCTGCAACTACACCACCCTCTCCTGGCTCATGACCTATTGATCAACACCCAGTCTGCCCCACAGAATCTCCCAATGCTGCCTCTGAAGCCCCCTGCATCAGCCTCTACGGCTTCTGCGTCAGCCTCTACGATCCTTTGCGCTGACCCCTAGGCCTCCATGTCAGCGCTTCTTGGGCGTGTGCTACCTCTTCCGGGCCCGGCATTTCACTACCTCTCTACTATGTATTCTTCAGCTTTGGATCAAAATCCCTTGCTGAATTGCCCCTCACTGGAACTGATCTCTAACTCGATTTCCTCAGCAAACCCAACCCCATAAAATCGAATTCTTGATCTCTTGGTGTGTCTTCAACTAACCCTCAAGCCTCCTCTTATACTTTTCCTGTTGACGATTCAATGGCCGAGATTAAGTCCCTAATCAATAGCTAAGATTAGATCTGGCTTGATCCTCGTCACTTAAAACTTTCTCACCCATTTTATATTAATACATATTAATATTTTTATTTTCCTGCGTTTAGACTTAGGGACTCATTAAAAATATTAATTATTTTAATATCTCTTCATCTGGGTGGAATTTCTCCAAATGATATCTGGGTCTTGGAGATCTCATGTGCCTTAGCCTCTCCACCAGTTTTCATGGCTGGAGCACATCCGATGCTACCAAAAATCAACAGAGTACTGGGTTTCCAACATCTTAACATTGATATCACTTTATTGAAAAATTTATTGCAGTCAAAACAAGGGTATGTGCCTTAAATGCTAGGAGAAACACTAGTGCTTTAATGGGTAATAAAGAATCCCATTGAGACCGAAACTAGATGTCAGTTCAAAACATATGGTTGATGGTTATGAGGTAATTGATATTACATAATATGTGCCAGGGATACTCTGGCCACAGATGAGAAGCAGGAGACTTGACATAGTTTAATTGTTGTATTTCCCGATAGTATTGTTGTCTGATGGCACCAAATATAATTGTTCTATCTTAGTAGCTAATTTGTACTTCACATGTTTTATTCTGTACCCTGCTAGATGATTTCTTCTTCTGCTTTGGATGCATCTTGTTGAGACTCATAATAAACGTGATCTGTGTTCCCTCATTGCAGCTTTTAATAAGTATTTGTATATGCATCTAGCTAATAGAATTCTGTCATTTCTTGATAGAGTGCGTTTATTTTTCACTCTTTCAGTCTGTGATATGGAACTTTTCACCAGCTCTTGAAATTGCATCTGCTGCCGATTTGATTCAACGACAACAACGGGGCGAATTATTGGGTATGCTTCAATACTTTCTTGTATTAGACTTTTCTTGAAAACTTCACTATCAGTAAGTTACGTTATTAAAAATGGATATTTGTGAGTATTTTCATTTGGGATATTGCAAAATCCTATCAACTGGACTTTTTGCTGTTGCATGTGCAGAATTTATCAAGAGTTCACTAAAAAATGCTGTAGAGGTAACTTTTGTTGATTGATACCCCAAGTAAATATATGCTATCTTCCAATATTTCAGTTTTCCTCCTCGAGATACACTCGTATAATTTCACAAAGTATATTTTACCTACTTATAAAATGTGACAAGTTATAACTTTGAATTCTCAGAATCAGTATTTCCACTTACCATAAAAAATTATTTCTTTCGTTTTTGTAGGCTCGTCCGGAGCTTGTTCCATCGATCCTGAGGTTGGCCTTGAATGATGCAATAACTTATGACAAGGTTTATTCTTGGCGTTGTGCTTTAATGACTATGAAGAATGGTTCAATTTTCCATTCTTTGTTTCCATTAATATGGACATTTTTCTTTTGAAGTGTTGGTATAGTATGTTAAGTACCTTTATTTTCTGGTTATAAATTACATCTGAGAATTGACTTGAACTGATCATAATGAGATTCTGTAAAACTTGTCATCCAGGGTAGCAAGACTGGTGGGGCAAATGGTTCAATTAGATTCATGTAATACAAAAGCATCTCTTGGAATAACAGAAATAATTTTATTTGAATATGTGTGTCTTTAAATTTCAATGTGTTTGAACAGTCTGCATATAATTAATTGCCATAGATTCTGACTCAGGCTTTTAATTTCATTATGTGAAATTGGATCATCAAACAATCTGCATGACTCACAAGCACAGTTCAGAGATAAACAGGCCAGAAAATAAAGGACTGTTACCTGTAATGAACTTATTGGAGGAGGTAAAGAAGGAAATTGATGCATTCTCAAAAGGTGGACCACTTTCTTACGCAGACCTCATCCAATTTGCAGGTATGATGCATTGATGTTATACGCAATTGCCTTAAATCAGAATTGTAGTTAATTCCAATATAGTATTGTTCTAACAAATTAGTTTCTGTTTCTGAACCAAAATATTGGTTGGATATCTATATGCTATGTGTGCTGTTAACATCAATGTTTTGCTATGTTACCTCGTAAACCTGCACTTCAAAAATTATTGAAGTCCAACATGAAGATGCGCATATAGGGTAAAGTAGAATTACCACCCGCTGTCAACTTAGTGGTGACTTCTCTCTCTTTAAACTGGTCCATTCCCTATAGGGATTACCAATGTTCCTTTTAAATCCAATAATAAATTTTAGATTGGTAAAACAAAAAATTGAGGTTTTCAATAAATATCTTGCAGTGATTTCAAGTAGACAAATTTCTTGAATAATGGGTATGGAGTCAAGGAACTATTAAGCGCTTAGAACTTGATTACAGAACCAACCTGGATCCATTTGAACTCTGGATCTACCAAGCACTTAGACAGATCGAATTTATTTTGACTCTAAAAGAGCTTTGCATCTCAAGAGATTTGATCCCTCTCTGCGCTTGGTAGATCCAAAGATAAGATCGATCTAGGATGGTTTAATTATTAATTATAATTATAATTATAAATATAATAATAATTATTATTTTTGATTTAGTTTTATGTATATGTCCAAGGTCAAAATGTTTTACTGATAAATTCTCATTATTAAGTTTTTAATTTTATTTTGACCGAGTTAAAATGATTATAGGACAACATCTCTATAAACTGGGCTCAAGAGCATCTCTCCATACAATTACTTCTAACCTTTTATTATTTTTTAATTGAGCCCACATGTAAATGTTTACACACATTTACACTACTACAATATTGTTAGAAAATCAAAAAGGCAGAAATATTTTCTTTAGTTGATAATTACTTGTGATATGTTTGAATTCTTTGTATCTTTCTTATGTTCTTTTATCTTAGTTCATCAAGCAATTAACAAAAAAAAATATGAAGATCAGGGACACCAGATGTAGGCGGACAGCCAAGGCTAAAATGCCTATATAGGGGAAAACCTAGTCAAGAACTCTTTTTTTAGTAATTCAAATTGAGATGGACCAAGACCCTAGACCAACAGACTTTCCTCCTCCACCAAGTCAGCCTTCCAAGATGATATAGTAGTCTCTTCTTTATCCAACAACTCCAGCCCAACAACAATCCTGAAATTCGACTTCCCAGTTGCAATAATTTGACCTCCTGCAACAGAATTTCACCCTCCCAATTGCTACAGAATTTTGGCCCCCTTCCAGTAGCTACAAAGATTCACACGTGTGGGAAAGAGAGAAAATTTTGATTTTTATGCTTGAAAGAGTCCTCCTTCTTCTTTGCTATCCTTTCTCTCCTTTGAATTTCACACTTTTTCTTGGCCCAGTTACTGCAGATCAAACTTGTTGTGTGTGTGTGCGACAAATGAGGTCGAGTCGCTGCCTTTTTATAGTGATTCTGCTGCCCAGTATTAGGCCGACTTGTCTAGTTTTGAGGCTAACTTGGTGGAGGAGGCCTAGAAGACTAATTTTAATATAAAATAAATTTCTTTCTTGACAAACAATTCCCAAGAAGGGTTCTTTACATTATGACATGGACAAAGAAACTCAACACGAATCCTAGAAACTTGCAATGGAGGCTTTGACCTAAAAATAATTGACCCAAGCATGAAACACATGCTTTAATAAGTCAATTTTTATAATAATAAAATTTCATTTTCTTTCTTTTGATAAATACTTATATTGTGACTTAAATACATTTATGAAGACTGATCTAGTTACATTCTTCACAAATATCTCCCCCATACCTTTTGCTTTTAGATCAAATTTAAAAAAATGTTATAAAATGAAATAAAAATAAATATTTATAAAATATTTTGATTTGAATGAGTTACGGCTTTGGGGAAATTGTTATTGATAAGCTATGGTACTTGCCCATGGTGTTGTAACAAAGCCTATTTACAAGTTAATAATATCCGGTTAAGAATCATGTTATCTTGTAAGCTTATTATAAGTATTAAGTATTAGTTAAAAAAATATTATTTATGGTTTTTGGACATGTGGTATTGATAAACCATGGTATTGTAACAAAGCCTATTTAGAAGTTAATAATATCCATGGTAAAATGTCGGTGAATATTCATGGTTAAAAATTGTGTTATATTGTAAGTATTAAATTTTTATGTGCTTATTAATTTAATTTAAGTATGGTTATAAAATCATTATTTTAATTTCAAGAGAAATTTCAACAATGATTTATTTTATCTTTTTGAATCAATGTAGAAAAATAAAATATTATCTACAAATGTTCAAAATGACCAATCTAGTTGAAAATTACGTATCTTGATGAATAAAAAAAAAACAATCATATTGCTTTAAAAACTAACATATTTTTAGTTTTTCTCCAAAATCCAATATTGAGTGAGATAGAGTGTCTTCTTTCTATAGAGTAAGGAGGCATCTAACCCATTAGTTACAATTCCACAAGCAAAGCAAATACCATTGGAGCATATAAAGTGGTGATTAAATTTTGTCCGCTTTTGATGTAGTCAAAAATGAAATAATAATAAAATGTTTCCCATTTTTCTAGAAGATCAATTTAAATAATAAAGAAGTTAAAGCACTTTTGAAACTTCTAGAAAAAATATAATTAGTTGTGTTCATTTGACTAACTAATTTTTTACATCAATTTTTTTTCATTTTTTTAGCACATTGATAATTAAAATTTCACATGTATGTGCTAGCAAAACTTTATACACCAGCATAGATCCATCTTAACTCTGGATCTGCCAAGTGCCAAGAGGGATCAAATCTCTTTTCACTCTAAAAGAGATTTGCACCTCAAGAGATTTCATCATTTTTAGCACTTGGTAAATCCAAAGTTATACATCTACGTTGGTTTATTTAATATCTTTGTCCTTCATTCCTCGAAGTTTTTTTGTTTTATGTTAAATGTTTCTTGAACTCCCCAATTTTTTTTTTTAAATGTTCTATGTATCACCCCATTAAATTAAATTTCTATTTATAAAAGGTTTTATCATTATTATAATAGACCCATTCAATATTATTATTATTAATTGATTTATTATTATTATTATTAAGTAATTGTACTTGATAATATTTTAATAATCTAATTTCCAATTCTCTTTCAATTAATTGGTCAAAGATTGAACCCTCTATCAAATGTTTTTATATATTTTCTCCATTGAAATTTATCAATTCACTAAAATGAAAAAATAATCGTCTTTACAAATAACTTTTACAATTTAAAAATCTATATCTTATTATTATTGTTATTATTTAAAAGTGTATACTTCAATTAAGATGGATCTAGATTGGTTTATTTAATATCTTTGTTCTATATTCCTCAGAATTTTTATGATGAATGTTTCTTGAACTAGTTTTGAAAAAATTCAAATATTCTTGTATCACCCATAAAATATTAATTTCTATTTATAAAAAGTTTTTACCATTATTTTAATAGATCTATTCAATAATAATAATAAGTCATTTACCCTTTATTAATATTAGGTTCATCTAATATTACATCTTTCAAGGGTTATTATTGTAATTTTTTATTTTTTAAGTTTTTTCCTATTTGGTCAAAGATTATCTGTTAAATATTTTTTTTAATAAATTAGAATCTTTAAATATTTTTTTAATAAAACATAAATGAAAATGCTGAAAAAACAAGGAGTAGGGTTAGAAATACAGAGGATGCCCCATGGCATGAGATGTGTTCAATATAGTGCATACTGAGCATTTGCCTGCTTTCAGGCAAATCTGTCGGCTGCTTGTCAGATGTGCCATGTCCAATTCTGCATATGGTAGGGCTTTTCCCTATCCAAAAATCAAGCTGCTCGCGGTCATCTGATGCATTGAATCTTTTTCTCATTTTCTTTTTCTTGCACTTTTTCTTTGTGGCAGACTGTATCATTGATGACGTGGAACTTTCTGCTTCAAAGCTCTCAGATGAAGTATGTAAGATATGCGTGACATGTTTTTCTTCATTCTGCATCTGCCCTGTCAAGGATGATGGATCAATCTCACAGGTGCCATGAGTTATAACTTGATCTTCAATGACTGGTGGATTAACCGTGTGAGCATCAATCTGATTATTAATTTCCCTTTTAACCAGGTCACCTTCAATTATCCAATTTTCAATGGAACAAAGGACCTCATAATAAGGTGGAGCTTGTTGTAACATATAAGAAGGCTCCTCATCTATTGATGTTTCCCGGTTTCTTTCATCCTCTGAGCATTGTTAAAATTTCTGAACCTGTATTGTAATGGCATCCATCTGACTATAATGTTCAACCTTCATAGCACTGATTTCCCTGGCATGGTCTTCTTCCATCGTCAATAATTTATTTTGCATAGAATTAATTTCCATATCATGATTAGCTTTCATGGTCGTCATATTTTCCTCTAACCCTGATAACTTGTTTTGCATAAAACTAATTTCTGTGTCATGATTAGTCTTCATGGCCTCAATTTCCTTGGCATGTTGATTTTGCATGTCGGTTATGTAATCAGAGTGTTTAATTTTCATGACCTACATCTCCTTATTAGGTTTTTCCAGGTGGATGCATAAAGTTCTCACATCATTGGCATAATTAGTTTGATTGATCTGCATATTTTTTACCAGCCGCATTAGTTCTTGTATAATTTGCTTCTGATCTTCTTTTTCATTGTCGACACTGATTTATAATTTGTCCCTGCTTTTCCATGGATTTGATCAGCGATGGTATAGGTGGATGGCACATTCTGATATGCAGAATTGTCTTGAAATCTTTTATCGACAGCTGGACCTTTTATAAGATTACTTTCATCATGTTGCACAATTTTAGGGGCACAAGGTGAGCTATCTGGATCACCATATCTATCTTTAAAAGCATCGACAATGTCTTGTAAAGAAGTGAAAGAATCTTTAGGACAATTGTTAAACCAATTCAAAGCATCACCCTCTTAAAGAAAGGACAAAAAGACGCATTTTGACATCTTGATGATTATACTGAGGGGGTCTACAATATATGATCATTATATGAGTAAACCTGCCTATATGCTTTTTAACAGCGATTGAATCACCACCCGAGAACAAAGGTAATTTAGAGATGGCCACTTTCGGAAAATCATGGAGATTATCAGTAAAATGACATGGTTTAAACGAATAATCCATGATGAATAACAAGGAACCAAATGGATGATAGAAAGAGATCTCTGCTCAAGAAAATCAAGAGATAAAAGAACTGGAGTCACCACTTGAACAATGAATCTAATTCTAGGATCCAAAAAGCAACAAACAAGCTGATATGAGGGAGGCTTTTTGTCTAGGAAAAATAAAAGAAATAAAATGGAGTCGCCACCCAAACAAGAAACGAACTAAAGAGTAGATGTTGATATGAAAAAAGATAAGGTGATGAAAAGATCCAAATGATGCCAAAAAATATTGAATTTGCCAGCTAAAATGAGAGATGAGAAAGATGAAAGAATGATGAATGTTGAATAAACCAAGGACAGAAAAAACTCTATCCTCGGCAACGACGCCAAAAAATGTTGTCGCACAGATTGTCACGACAATGCTCAGACCGGGGGATGTCACCTTGATCCCCAATCTCCCCCCCTTAGCCTCGGGAGACGGCTTAAACGGAGAGATCTGGGATCAAGGTGACAGCCTCCAGTCTGAGCGTTGTCATGACAATTTGTGCGACAACAAGGTGGACGATGTTAGAGGACATGAGGAGAAGATCCGAGCTATCTGGGATTGGCTAGAGCCCTGGAATGTGACCGAGCCGAGGAGTTTCGTAGGCATTTGCATCTATTACGAGAAGTCCGTGAAGGGCTTTTCCCAATTAGCAACACCCTCACAGAATTGACGAAGAAAGGGGCTTTCGAGTGGACCACTATAGCGCAGGAGGCATTTGATCACGTCAAGGAGGTCATGAGTAGTTGTCCGTGTTGGCACTTCTTGACTTCACCCAGCCTTTCATGTTGGAGTGTGATGCATCAAGAGTGGGTGTGTGGGCCGTGTTGATGTAGGGAGGGTACCCCATAACTTTTGAGAGTCGGAAGCTACTGCCCCATGAGCTACTGTACTCCATTTATGATAAGGAGATGCTGACTGTCATGCATGCGTTGGCCAACTTCAGGTAGTATTTGGTGGGGAATAGGTTTAAGGTCAAGAGAGATCACAATAGCCACAGGTTCTTCTTGGAGCAAAAACAATTGCAGGAGAGGCAACAGAAGTGGGTGAGCAAGCTCCAAGCATATGACTTTGACATTGAGTATCTCAAAGGGAAGAACAACATAGTGGCTGATGCATTGTCCAGGAGGCCAGCCACTCTTTATTTGATGAGCACTGCCTCAGATTGGAGGGTGTAGTTACTAGTGGAGTACTCCAAGGACCGATTCATGTGTGAGGTCCCTGATGGGTTGGTGACAAATCACTGATATTGGGTGATGAATGAGGTGATCTAATATCGAGACTGGATCTACTTGGTACCTAACTCCCCATTGAGGGAGAAGCTTCTATAGGTTGCCCACGATTCACCATTAGTAGGGCATCAAGGGTTCATGCAGACATACCAGGCCATTAGAGAGCGCTTTGCGTGGAAGGGCCTCAAGGATGATGTTCTGAGGCATATCCGGGAGTGTTACACATCCCAATGGAACAAGGCAGAGCAAACACACCCCGCGGGCCTATTGCAGCTACTTCCCATTCTAGAGGGGAAATGGGAGAGCATATCAATGGATTTCATTACTGGGTTGCCCATAGTAAAGGGCAATGATTGCATCTATGTAGTGGTGGATCGCTTGATGAAGTATGCTCACTTCTTCGCCATCCCAGCTCAGTACTTGTCTTCATAGGTGGCTTATTTGTTCTTCTGGGAGATATTTCGACTACATGGTCTCCCAAAGACCATTATTAGTAATCAGGACAATCGGTTCATGGGTGGATATTGTCAGGAGCTATTTCGGTTGGTGGGTACTAAGCTCACCCCGAGTACCCGTTACCACCCTCAGAAGGACGGGCAAACATAGATAGTTAATAGGTCGCTGGAGGGCTACTTGCATAACTATGTGATAGGTCAGCAGAGGGCATGGATATGGTGGCTACACTTGGGTGAATACGGCTACAACACTATGCACCACACGTCCATAGGTATGTCACCATTTTGAGCTCTGTATGGTTATGACGCATTGTCTTTCGCTAACATTATGTTTGGGGACAGCAGGGCTCCAAGGGCAAAGGATTAGATATAGGAGAGCCAAGATATCTTGAGGGCTCTGAAAGACAACATGCGGATGGCCCAAAACTAGTAGAAGCTTTATGTAGACAGGGGCAGAGTTGAGAGGTAGTTCGAATTAAGGGACTTGGTGTTTTTGAGGCTCCAACAGTATTGACAATCTACACTCAAACAGAAGGGGGTTGAGAAGCTCAAACCTCACTTCTATGGGCCTTATTGTGTCACTCGGAGGGTAGGGGAGGTAGCATATGAGCTGGAGCTACCCCAGGGAGCCGATTGCACAACATTTTCATGTGTCTTACTTGAAAAAGGCATTGGGACAGTTGGTTAAAGAAGCTACAGAGTTACCCCCTATGGATGATGAGGGGCATTTAGTGCTGGAACCAGAGGCCATTTTGGATACCAGGGAGAGGCATCTGCATAACAGGGTCGTCAGGGAGCTTTTGATCTGATGGAGGAATTTGCTGGATGAGGATGCCACCTAGGAGGGGGAGCAAATGCTACAACATCTTTCATTGCAGTACTATTGATTTTTAGTAGCATCGGATGTGCTCTAGCCTTGAAATTTGTAGGAGAGGCTAAGGCACATGAGATCTCCAGGTCCCAAATATCGTTTTGAGAAATTCCACCCGGATGAGGAGTTATTAAAATAACAATTATTTTTAATGGGTTCCTAACTTTGAACGTAGGAAAATAAAAATATTAATGGGTATTAATAAAGATAAGGATGAGAAGCTTCTAAGAGATGAGGATCAAGTCTGTTTTAATCTTATTCGTTGATTAGAGACTTAATCTTGACCATTGATTCATCAATCGGAAAAGTATGAGAGGAGACTTGAGGGTCATTTGGAGATACACTGGCAGATACTCAGTATCTCAAGGATAATAGATTCTCAAGGAAGAGGAGATTGATTTCAGAGGGAGAGTTGCAGGGTGGAGGAAGAGGAGGGCATTAACAGTAGGCAGTGACTGAGGAGTAGGTGACACAAGGATAGTGGAAGACAGTGCAAAGAGAGAGACACAGTCGAGAGGAGAGACATAAAGCTTACGCAAGCTGACACAAAAGGACGCAGAACCACTCAAAGCCACGCTGGGTCAATCAGAGTGACGCAGGGGTGACAGAAGGGTCTCCAAAGTGTCAGATGGTCTCAAAGGGAAAGTCTCAGGTGTTTTCTTTCAGTTTCTCTGTAAAACAATTCCTTGTAAAAGCAATTGCTGCTGAAGATTAATAAAGCCCTCATCTGCTGCACCGAGTTTCCCACTTTGGGTTTTTCCGGGGACAATTGTCCAAAAAATAATTGTGTTGATGTGATTGGTTCTTGTGCATGTATTTTTCTTTGGGTAATTGAGTGATCACTGTAGTAGAATTTATTTTAATATTTGCTGAAGGAATTTCGTAAATAACTTATTGTGAATAATAAGTAGGTGAAATAAATCAGTTGTTGCCATAATAGAATTTCAGTTTAGAAATTTTCATAGTTGCTTGAGGACAAGCAACATTTTGGCGGGGAGGACTGTGATATTCCTACTTAGTATTTTATTAAGTAAATATCAATTTTGCTTAGTTTTGGTTTATTACATGGTTACACTTAGGAGAAGTGGGCTTAGGGGACCCACATTTGATTTTTGGCATAGGAGGTACTCTGACATTAGAGTTTGATGAAATATTGCAGCTTTGGTGGAGCATGGGGGCCACCACAAGGGAATTTTGGCCCACATGGAGAGTACGCTCTCATTGGAGCGAAATTGGTGAGAGGAATTTGATGTGGGCCCACATGGGGAATCTTGGAGGCAACTTGACAAAAGGAAGGAGGGACTCTCATTTTGTTCATTCATTTATCAATTCAAAATTTGTCTCTTGACATAGCACGCTTGAGCAGTGAGCCAAGTCTGCCTGTGCATGTTTCTAAGTGGAGATCCCAACCCTTTGGTGGACTTCGAGTGCCAGCCCAAGGAGGGTGTTCTACTGAGTCCCAAATCATACCAGCAGTAGTGAGATCGTACCACAACAGACAAGAAGCTACAACAACGCAAGGATTGCACAGTCTTGGGTAGAGGCACTCTGGGAGGTTGAGGAGTGAGTGGAGTTTGAGGTGGAAACTTGGAGGGAAGGCTTGGGGAGCCTTCTAACAAGGATTGCATGCATTTTTGGAACATTTAGAAGCATATTCTATAGGTGGGTTGATTTTCCTAGTAGCAGAGCTACTCAAGCCAAAGAGGATCGAATTTTCGGGGTCAAGCTTTGGCCAAACCCTTCGTGGGTTATTCTGGGTTTATTGAGGAGAGGCCGGGATTAATTTTCCAGAATTTTCTGAGCAGTGGAGAGGGCCCTAGCAACATATCCTTTTAGGCAGCAACACATTTCTTGGCATCTACAACGCAGTACTTTGGCAGCATAGTAGTAGTTTTGGAGGATGGTGTCTCATTTGTCTTTTGGGCTTTTCTAGCTTGCCTAGAGCAAGCCCAAATGCACTCATTCCAACACCTATTTGTACAACTCTTTCCATTAATAAAAAGAGTACACAACGCAATTTTTGGGTGTCAATTTGTGGGCTGATTGATTGTTATTATTTCATAGTGTTTTTATCTATTTAGTTTTGCATATTTACTGTTAATTTTCCCTAGGGATATTACAGTGTTCACTTTTCTTACACCATATTTGCCACTTTCTATGTCATATTACAAACCCTTTATATACCATCTCCATTATTTTGGTCTAACTTGTCATTGGTTCACTGGGATATAGAACCCTCTTATCCACATCTTGAGTAGGGTCGGGAAACATTTCCCTGGAGGTTGATGAAGCTAAAAGAATGGAAAAACATATTATAGCCACAATTAAAAAAATGAATCTCAAAATGCAAAAGATGGTCAGGACATAAATTAGCGCGTGGGCAAAAGCCTAGCGTGAGCTCTACCCTCCTCATTAGCCATCATCCAATTCCTAAACACTTGATGTTCCTTTTCATCAAAATGAACCCTTGCATGTCTCAACCCTAATGAGCGATACATTGTATAATCTTAATGGGTAAAATTAAATGCTACAACATAGAGAGCGAGCTCTAACCCTTGAGCAATGCACCCAAAATAAAAGGCATCATTATGAAAAAGTAAAAGGCGCACTAGAGAGGTGGAAAATGCAAGCCAAACAGGGTAACTCATGCCTCCACGATTGCTCCATCCATTACATCTATACACTTGGGATGTGGATCCCCATTTGATGGTTCCCTTGACTGTGGCACTTAGCCATGAAGCCTTTTCCACTCTATTGCCACTCATGTGCACTAGCACTTGTTGATTGAGGGGTTGACCTTGGAAATGCCACTTCCCCTTAGGGGTTGTAAGCACTTGATAGGGTTGGCCATTAGGCACCTATGTCAAGGTAGGGAGCACCTTTACGGGACTTGGTCTAGTAAGAATCTAGTTTTAAAAATCGGAACAGGGTTTCAAACTGGTCACCTATCTAACCATGATTCGAATCGGAATCCGATCAAACTAGATTCAATTGGAAAAAATACATAAATTAATTAATTTTAATGATTTTTTTTTAAGATTACAAACCATGATTCTAAACCATTAGAGACAAAATATGAAAAGTCTTCTCATCTATATACCATGTAAGGGTGTGTTATCACATTAACTCTTTTTTTTTTTTAGTTCTAATAAATAGGAAAATCATCTATAGTGGGCCATCAACGCTTTAAGTGTTTCGATAATGTTTTCTGAATAAATTCGTTGAAAATTGGCTTATCAACATTTCTGATAAAATTGATAGGCAGGTCGTTAGTGCCAAAAACAAATTTAAAATTTAAAATTTGGAATTATGCTGACCACGTCAGCGTCAATGATGAGGTCTGCAAGCGTGCCACGTGTAAGTGTGATGTTAAATCATAGATTTGTCTGCCGCCATCGGTGTATGGTTTGTTGATTAATCATAATTTAAAACGTGTTTTCCCAAAATCTCGATTTTCCTGAATTGTAATGATTTCCCTGCTCCACTGTTGAACTCATTTCATTTTGTAAATTCATGTTTTCATTTGAAAGTTTGGTTAGTTTGTTGTTAATTTGGTAACAACTGGCAAGATATAATCTGATTTCTCCCGCAAAGATCCAAGATCGAATCCTGGGGTTTGAATTTCCAACTAAAGACTGCGATGGGGAAAGGTGGCAAAGCTAACCGGGCTAAGCCCAAAGCACTGGATTTTTTGGACATTTATCTCGATATCCAGAGAAGTTTCAGCAGGCTGGTTGGAGTTAGTTCTTCTACCGTTGCACCAACTACCATGATGTTGTGGCTAGTTCATTCACTCAATTTTTTTTATGGGAACTGGGTGGAAGTCGGTTAACTCTCCTTCCCTGTTACAGAGAAGCTAATCTTAAAGGCCACAACATTTCTAGCAGATGGGGAACGAGTTTTTAGAAGCCATGTGTTGGCAGGGGTTGATGTGCCCTTCTTTCTAAAGGAAGAATTCAAGAATTGTAATTGGACAACCAGGGTTCAGAGGGACTGGCTACAAGACAAATGGAACGACCTGCTTCACATTACTCAACAGTATTTCACATGCGAAGGAAGATTCAACTAGGTAAACCTCTATCACTTCCATTTTCTTGCACATTTAGCTGGTCAGGTCAGGATGAACGTCTATTTCTATTTATTGGAGAGTCTCAAGCATATGGCAACTCGTTTAAGAGCTAGAACCGACCCTTCTCCCCATTTTGTCTACCATAAAGCCCTCATTAAACTGCTGATTTAAAACCAGCTGGCCAAGGTAGGAAGAACCTGGAGCCACTTCCTATCTTGTGGAGGTTTTCAATCTCAACCCAACAAAGAGGAAGGACAAAAACTGTTAAACATGGGAAAAGGACTCAAGAAGCAACCCCTATTGAGCCAACTCCTAGCCAGAAAGACACAGAGGTCCCTTCTACATCCTCTAGCCCTAAAATCCCCAACGTTTACCAAAGAAATAGTGCCAGGTTTAGTAAACAAGACCCTGCATCCCCTACAAACTTACGTTTTGCTATCAATTCTCCCTAGGTCATGAGTTCATCTGTTGAAGCCTCCCTTGCAGACACAACTATACCAGAGATTATTAAAGGCAAAGAGGTTGAAGTTGAGACCCAAGCTAAGGAAACATTGTTTGAAACTTTTAAAGGAGGCAAAAGACCCCATACAAGGCCAACAACCAAGTTAAGGTTTAAAATTAAATTGAGAAATAACCCATATTTGGCTAAGGAGGTAATTGATGTAGATAATCCGCCATTGAAGGACCTTATCATCAATAGAAAGAAGACTGCCGACTCTAAGAAGAGCAGAGACAAAGAAACTATAAGAAAAGGTCCTATGGAGAAAAGACAAAGCAAAAAACAGAGGTTGGAGAAGGTGGATGTGCTTCTAAAATCAGCCAGCACCCTCGGCTAGGAGGCTTAGGGTCATTTTGAAAATTTTGATTATGAACTTAAGAAACAATGTTTTTGGCTTTATCGTTGACAGTGTGCTTAAGAAAGTTTTTATATACAACAGAGCAGGGAGCTGACATTCCCACTGTCAGTGATTTTGAAAGGAGTAGGGAGCGCTGAAATCTTCGTTGTCAGCGATTTTGAGAGGGAGCACTGACATCTCTGTTGCCAGCAAATTTTGACAAGAGAAATGCTGACATTCCCACTGTTAGCGAATTCTAAAAACAGGCAGAAAGGAAATACTGACAGTTAGTTTGTCAGCGAAATCTTCAATTAAAAAAAAAAGAAACTGACAGCGGTAGTATCAACAAATTTCACCAGGAAGCCCGAGCGAAAAGAACACTAACAAAAAGTAGTTTTGGTGAAGATTGAATCTGTTTTCCAACAAGGATTCAGTTCTATCAGCGAGGGACTTGTTTCTATTTTCGAGGAAGATATTTTTACTTGCCTATATGTTAGCATATATTCCAATAGATATTTTATTTTAGAAAATACTAAATGTAATTGTAGATATTTTCCATATGCATGAACTTAGAATATTTTGATATTTTTGGATTATTGTAATTAAGTTTGAAACTATATCATGTGATCAATTGATGTAATGTCTATAAAGACAATTTCTGAAGAAGGGAAAAATGTTGGTTTTTATTGTAAAAACATTAGCATTCTAGTGTATTTGAGTAGATCTTAAATATATTACAGTTTGATGAGCATTTGCAGAAAATTCATGTGTTGTAGTTCCCTGTTCATTATTTCTCTGTTTATGAAAAATCTTCTTCATGTTTGGAAAGTTTTAGCATCTGAGATTTGGATTCATTCATGCTCATTTCTCGTATTTCTCAGGCTTTAGTACTTGTTGCTTCTATCAGCTATAATTCTGTTTTCTTTTCAATTTTCTTCTTCTAAATTTCTCAAATTGTCAAAGGAGTTATTGCTACCCTGCTTTTTGTGTCCTCTCATTAGATTTGTAGCATCATTTGATAAAAGAGGACTCCATGCCCAATGGTGTGTTTTATATACAACCTAGCCAAATTTCATCCTACAAACTAAATCTGGCCATAGAGCTTAAAGTGTAAAGCCTACAACTAAAACGATCTAGAGTAGTTGTGTGTTAGGGAGAGATCCTTCTCCTGGTGGAAGGGCCAACTTTCACCTCAAAGTTGTTCGAGGTTACTTTAGAGGTTTTCCCGCAGCCGGGTTTCCTCTAAGAGATAATAGAGTACATGTATCAAAATGGCACAGAGTGTAATACATATCAATGATAGCATTGACAAAATATATAACCAATGAGGCTCTAAATGGCCTCCTGAGTCTAGAAACAATGCTACAACTCAAGCTACTAGGCCACTAGCTTATTGCAAATCACTAATCGACATGATCATTCATCAAATTCATCACCACTACTAGACATGGGATCATCACCAGGAGCTACATAAACATCATCTAGCTCAGAGTTTGAGGACTACTCAAACTCTGATCTAGCCTCAATAGTAGTAATAGTAGTAACATGAGCAACAACACTAGGCCTAACAGAACTAGAAGCACGAGTTCGCTAAGCTGGACGACTATTACTTCCCTCACGAGTCACCATGTGCCATGCTTGGGCTTGTTGGTTCACTTCCTTCAACTCTTCGTTCAACTACTAGATTTGTATTGGGATCAACACCCCCAACTCCACTAGATAACTCCAAACTAACTCCAAGATGACAAAGAACCTCCAAACTTGTTGTTGTGGCTCTAAAACTCAATTTTAGTGCAGAACTATCTAAGCTCTCATATGCTTTGCACAGGATACTCTGGACAAAGACTTGCCACTCATCTAAGATAGGATTGAGGGTTAGTCTAACCAACTCTAAAACTTGAGGTGTATGCCCCGCAACAGACAATTCATCACAGGTCTCCTTTAGCTTTGTGAGGAATGGATCCACATGCTCTCCCTTCTGCATCTGAGCAGATCTTAGCTTTTGTTCCAAGTACATCTTCGCTGCTCGGAAGATCCCTGATATAACGTAGCCAAGGCATCCCACATCTCCTTAGCAGTTCCTCTGCTAGCGACATGAGACACTATGTGATCCTTTACTCCATCAAGAATCATCCTCTTGGCCTTCGCCATTTCTGATCTGTACTTCTTCAGTAGATCTGGATCTGCAGGCACATCCACCACGCTGTCGACATATGTCTTGAGGGCATGCTCATTTAGAAGGAAAGACATTCTTGCCTTCCAGATGATGTAGTTGGATGCTCCATCCAACCTGTCCTAATCCCTTAAGCCACTGGTTTCCATTTCTACCAAAATAGAAGGTCGAAATACCTCCTGTCTCTTCTGTGCTGCTGCTGGGCCAACCTATGCACTCCCTGCTGGAGCTAGTAAAACTGTTGCCCCTTGCTGTTGCTCAGCTCTAGAGAATTCAAATTCCTTGGCCAATAATTCTTTGAGGAAGAAATTCCCTTAGTCGTGCTTCTCCTCTTTCTTCTAACAATTTTCTGCCCAACAAACTGCTTGCAGAAAAATCTGCGTCCCACTAGCTCTTCTCACGCTGAGGCTTCAGCGGTACTCCCTTTGCCCCGACAAAAATTTGAACTAGGAATCCTCCTTTCTATCGTCTCACTTAGAGAGAGACTCCCTTGAAATGTCAGTCCTCTGGCTAAGAACTGCGCAAACCCTCTAAGGTTTTGAATTGCTGTCTCTTGCAACTTTTCGATTTCCCTCTTCTGCTTAGCGTTGGATCTACTGAGTCTACTCTTCTTGCTTCACCTATGGCTTTGATACCATGTGAGAATACTTCAACCGGAATTCCTACTACAACAACCTGATGTTACTTCTCCTACTTGTTAATCCATACAAGTTATTTATTGTGTGCTATGGTAAATATCGAAGTAAATACTACTGCAACATTCACTTAATTAAATTATATGCAGAAACAAGAGATCGAGCAAGGAAGAAAATACAACACAAATGACACCGTTATTTTTGGACAAATGTCCTTGGAAAAACCCAATGGAGGAAAATTGGTGCAGCAGTTCTGAGGGTTTTATTATTATGCACTAGTATATCTGAGTACAATTCTTGGATGCTCAACTAGCAATCCAATAAAGAGAAACTTGACAAAACAAATGGTGAAGTTCTCTCACCCTGTCACTGGGAAAATCTGTGACTAATCACATTGAACTGGAGCATCTGCGTAGAATTGCGTCACTCCCATGCAGTTCCTGCCTCACCCCTGCTAGGTATCATGTTGCTCCTTCTTTGGACCCTCTGTTGGCTGGAAAATCCGAATCTCCGTCTCCCGGTCTCATACCCCGGCTCCCGGCTACTGAAACTCGATTTCCTCAGCAAGAATTCGATTTCCCTCTAAGGCCTGCGCTGCCACTGGGTCAACTCTACATGGGCCAATGTCTGCCTCTCTCTGGACGTCGTTTTGCCCTCTCTCTGCCTCGTACTCTCCGGCCCAGGAAAACTTCCTTCTTCTGGATACTCACTGCTCCTGACTGTAAGAAATCTACTCGATCAAAATATCCTCCTGCGAACTTTTCACTTCAGAAATTCAATCTCTTGATCTCTCGGTGTATTTTCCAAATGACCCTCAAGCTCCCTTAAATAATCTTCTCGTTGACATTCAATGACCTAGATTAAAAGCGAATCAATAGCTAAGATCATTTTAGCTCGATCCTTGTCTTCTTCTAGAAGTTACACCGACAATTAGATTAATACTCATTAATATTTTTAATTTCCTAAGTTTAGACTTAGGGTCCCATTAAAAAATATTAATTATTTCAATAAAATTGTCTCGCAGTGGAATTTCCCAAAAACACTTTTTGGGTTCTTTGGAATACATGTGCCCAAACCGCCCTGCAAAATTTGAGACCTAGAGCACATCCGACTCTACCCCAAATCAACAAAGGAGGCATTACATTGGCCATTGGAGACCCATGGATATGACATAGTGACACCTTGACTAGATTTGGGACCCCTGGAGCTACTTTGAGGTTGGATTTGAGGGATACTCCTCTAATGATGGATAATCATGATACATGGAAGCACCTTCAACCTTATACTCACCATCACATCACATTTAAAGCCCAAAAAGGCATGACATCATCATTTAGAGGTTTATGGCTCACACATGTGGGTCTTTTAGGGCATGTTTTCACATTGAGCTAGCAACCTAAGGATTATTTTATGTTTACTCATCATCAAACATATTTAGGGGCTTTATAGGTTAAAACTAGATAGGGTAGACCTCATATAAGTAAAGGTCACCTCATTCATTTCATTTCATCATCACTTGTGGATTATTTCGGCATCCTTAGAGATTTCAGCCTAGCTCTTGTAGCCTTCTACTCTTGTTGATATTTTGTTATTGGAGACAAGTCCTTGTTGTGGAGATGTCACTTTGGGATAATGAAGGATTATTCATGGATATCTTGTGAGTATTTTTGTTGAATATCTTTTAATGCATGCAATATATTTGCTAAGGTTTTTTATGTTCTCGTTCAATTGCGTATCTTTATACAAAATTTGGTGACATATTGTATGTTTTAACTAGAGAATCTTGAACATCCCTTAAGAACCTCCTTGAGATCTTTTCTCTTGATTTTATCCCCTTATAGAGTGGAAAACTAGGGTTTTCCCCCCTTACTCCCTTGTAGGGTTTGTTATCTCCATAGTGATTTTTCCACTAGACTCCATCACCCACGAAGTAGGCACTGACTTCCACATAGATGATCAAACATCATTTCTACCTTACCAATTTCTCTCTTTCTAGCAATTTCGACCCTTCAAGGCAAGTCGTTAGGGATAGGGCATAGAGCCTAGTTCAACTAGGGCCAAGTCAGTAGCTTGTTATCAGACTTATCTTATGGACTGAACCTCATAGCATCAAAATCTACCTTTTTCCATAATTGGATTAGCCTCCCTGGGGCTAATGTTAGTGACCCTAGACAAATTTTCCCTAAGAAACCCTATTTTAACATCAAGGCTTCAACTCCCATGCAGTTCCTGCGTCACCCCTGCTAGGTATCGTGTTGCTCCTTCTTTGGACCCTCTGTTGGTTGGAAAATCCGAATCTCTGCCTCCTAGTCTCATACCCTAGCTCTCGGCTACTGAAACTCAATTTCCTTAGTAGGAATTCGATTTCCCTCTAAGGCCTGCGTTGTCGCTGCGTTAGCTTTGCATGGGCCAACATCTGCCTCTCTCTGGACGTCGTTCTGCTCTCTCTCTGCATCGTACTCTTCGGCCCAGGAAAACTTCCTTCTTCTAGATACTCATGCTCCTCACTGTAATAAATCTACTCGATCAGAATTTCCTCTTGAGAACTTCTCACTTCAGAAATTCAATTTGTTGATCTCTCGGGGTATTTTCCAAATGACCCTCAAGCTCCCTTAAATAATCTTCTCGTTGACATTCAACGACCCAGATTAAAAGCTAATCAATAGCTAAGATCATTTTAGTTTGATCCTTGTCTTCTTCTAGAAGTTACACCCACAATTAGATTAATACCCATTAATATTTTTAATTTTCTAAGTTTAGACTTAGGGTCCCCTTAAAAAATATTAATTATTTTAATAAAATTGTCTTGCGGTGGAATTTCCCAAAAACACTTTTTGGGTTCTTTGGAATACATGTGCCCAAGCCTCCTGCAAAATTTGAGGCCTAGAGCACATCCGACTCTACCCCAAATCAACAGAGGAGGCATTGCATTGGCCATTGGAGACCCATGGATATGACATGGTGACACCTTGACTAGATTTGGGACCCATGGAGCTACTTTGAGGTTGGATTTGAGGGATACTCCTCTAATGATGGATAATCATGACACATGGAAGCACCTTCAACCTTATACTCACCATCACATCACATTTAAAGCCCAAAAAGGCATGACATCATCATTTAGAGGTTTATGGCTCACACATGTGGGTCTTTTAGGGCATGTTTTCACATTGAGCTAGCAACCCAAGGATTATTTTATGTTTACTCATTATCAAACATATATAGGGGCTTTATAGGTTAAAACTAGATAGCCTAGACCTCATATAAGTAGAGGTCACCTCATCCATTTCATTTCATCATCACTTGTGGATTATTTCGGCCTCCTTAGAGATTTCAGCCTAGCTCTTTTAGCCTTCTACTCTTGTTGATATTTTGGTATTGGAGACAAGTTGTGGATATGTCACTTTGGGATAATGAAGGATTATCCATGGATATCTTGTGAGTATTTTTGTTGAATATCTTTTAATGCATGCAATATATTTGCTAAGGTTTTTTATGTTCTTGTTCAATTGCATATCTTTATACAGAATTTGGTGACATATTGTATGTTTTAACTAGAGAATCTTGAACATCCCTTGAGAACCTCCTTGAGATATTTTCTCTTGATTTTATCCCCTTATAGAGTGGAAAACTAGGGTTTGCCCCCCTTACTCCCTTGTAGGGTTTGATATCTCCATAGCGGTTTTTCCGCTAGATTCCATCACCCACGAAGTAGGCACTGACTTCCACATAGATGATCAAACATCGTTTCTACCTCACCAATTTCTCTCTTTCTAGCAAATTTGACCCTTGAAGGCAAGCCGTTAAGGCTAGGGCATAGAGCCTAGTTCAACTAGGGCCAAGTCATTAGCTTGTTATGAGACTTATCTTGTGGACTGAACCTCATAACATCAAAATCTACCTTTTTCCATAATTGGATTAGCCTCCCTGGGGCTAATGTTAGTGACCCTAGACAAATTTTCCCTAAGAAACCCTATTTTAACATCAAGGCTTCAACTCCCATGCAATTCCTGCATCACCCCTGCTAGGTATCATGCTGCTCCTTCTTTGGACCCTCTGTTGGCTGAAAAATTTGAATCTCTGCCTCCCAGTCTCATACACCGGCTCTCGGCTACTGAAACTCGATTTCCTCAGCAGGAATTCGATTTCCCTCTAAGGCCTGCGCTGTCGCTGCATTAGCTCTGCATGGGCCAACATCTGCCTCTCTTTGGACGTCGTTCTGCCCTCTCTCTACCTCGTACTCTCCGGCCCAGGAAAACTTCCTTCTTCTGGATACTCACTGCTCCTCACTGTAAGAAATCTACTCGATCAGAATTTCCTCCTGAGAATTCTCATTTCAGAAATTCGATCTTTTGATCTCTCGGTGTATTTTCCAAATGACCCTCAAGCTCCCTTAAATAATCTTCTTGTTGACATTCAACGACCCAGATTAAAAGCTAATCAATAGCTAGGATCATTTTAGCTTGATCCTTGTCTTCTTCTAGAAGTTACACCCACAATTAGATTAATACCCGTTAATATTTTTAATTTCTTAAGTTTAGACTTAGGGTCCCCTTAAAAAATATTAATTATTTTAATAAAATTGTCTTGCGGTGGAATTTCCCAAAAACACTATTTGGGTTCTTTGGAATACATGTGACCAACCCTCCCTGCAAAATTTGAGGTCTAGAGCACATCCGACTCTACCCCAAATCAACAGAGGAGGCATTGCATTGGCCATTGGAGACTCATGGATATGACATGGTGACACCTCGACTAGATTTGGGACCCGTGGAGCTACTTTGAGGTTGGATTTGAGGGATACTCCTCTAATGATGGATAATCATGACACATGGAAGCACCTTCAACCTTATACTCACCATCACATCACATTTAAAGCCCAAAAAGGCATGACATCATCATTTAGAGGTTTATGGCTCACACATGTGGGTCTTTTAGGGCATGTTTTCACATTGAGCTAGCAACCCAAGGATTATTTTATGTTTACTCATCATCAAACATATTTAGGGGCTTTATAGGTTAAAACTAGATAGGGTAGACCTCATATAAGTAGAGGTCACCTCATTCATTTCATTTCATCATCACTTGTGGATTATTTCCGCCTCCTTAGAGATTTCAGCCTAGCTCTTGTAGCCTTCTACTCTTGTTGATATTTTGCTATTGGAGACAAGTTGTGGAGATGTCACTTTGGGATAATGAAGGATTATCATGGATATCTTGTGAGTATTTTTGTTGAATATCTTTTCATGCATGCAATATATTTGCTATGGTTTTTTATGTTCTTGTTCAATTGCATATCTTTATATAGAATTTGGTGACATATTGTATGTTTTAACTAGAGAATCTTGAACATCCCTTGAGAACCTCCTTGAGATCTTTTCTCTTGATTTTATCCCCTTATAGAGTGGAAAACTAGGGTTTTCCCCCCTTACTCCCTTGTAGGGTTTGATATCTCCATAGTGATTTTTCCGCTAGACTCCATCACCCACGAAGTAGGCACTGACTTCCACATAGATGATCAAACATCATTTCTACCTTACCAATTTCTCTCTTTCTAGCAATTTTGACCCTTGAAGGCAAGCCGTTAGGGCTAGGGCATAGAGCCTAGTTCAACTAGGGCCAAGTCATTAGCTTGTTATGAGACTTATCTTGTGGACTGAACCTCATAGCATCAAAACCTACCTTTTTCCATAATTGGATTAGCCTCCCTGGGGCTAATGTTAGTGACCCTAGGCAAATTTTCCCTAAGAAACCCTATTTTAACATCAAGGCTTCAACTTATGGGTTGGCTTGTGGCTCCTCTGTTAATCATACCTATTTTTCACAAGCCTTTTCTTGGTCTTTTTATGCCTGTGCGAGCCATTCTTGTTGCATATTCCTCAAACCTTAGTCAATAAGTACCCTTGATAGGTTTCTTGGATAGCACACATTTCCTTGTTTCATTTGATTGAGCCTTGTTCTTAGTCTGAGTGCCCTTCTTGAACTTATCCCAACTGTCACCTTTGAACTATTGCCTTAGAATATATTTTAGGTGATCAATACTGGGAAACCTCCCTTTTGGTGAAACTCCACTAAAGAGCAGGGGGTGGGGTGTTGTGGTGACAATGGGCCTCCACCTCATTGTTGTCGCTTGGCCTAGTTCTTGTCTTGTGAACCCTCTCACAAGACCTGCTAGATTTTGAGGCAACATATCCAAACATTGATGACTCAAAAAATGAATGAGTACTCCAGAAGAGCCCTTATACAACTGCATATCAACTGTATGCATAGGGCAGCTTGGTAAAAGTAGAGCTGGAGGACCCTGCTCAAAATATTACTGAATATGCTAGGATACTTTGTCTGTGTAATGATGCGAGAATGATTTTCCCTCTGGTTGTCCCTGCAATGAACCAATTACCAAAAACCTGCCCAATCCTTAACCCTTTAGCAACAAAAAGCTTGCAACAGTGTGTCAAGGCTGACTTAGGACTCAGGAAGTGTCAGTGCCGAATGGTGAACTCTGCGATGTTTATTTTGCCCTGACATGTATCTTAGTAACCATCCTTGTTGAATGCCGAATATGAATTTTGAAGAAATTCATTTTGCGTATTAACAAGACTCATGGAGAACAGCCAACCTCTGCATATTTTGCTCATCTCTATAGACTCACTGATTGACTTTGATTGGGAAGTTGCATAGACAGAATTGTTGCCACAACTCCTAGCTCATCGGTAACTTATTACAAAAGTACATAAAGACATCGCCGTAACATAGAAAAGATTTGTTTACCAAACCTCTTTTACTGTAATTAGATTTTACTATAGATAAATACAATTATACACCTAACAACCATTGGGTGTAAATCCTTGCCACAATGATTTACGAGGAAGCTTTCTGCAGTATATCCATTGATAACTCTTCAAGGTGTATGAAGAGTCAGACTATTATAATTGGTATATTTATACATTTAGAAGACTTATCGTCATTGGTTGGATTAGAACTTTTTCTTTTGATTTGCACACATTTACTGATTTAATATACTCTCAAGGCTCTGGAATATACACAGACTACTGTTCTGCATATTTTGAGAAGTATTTAAGGTTCGCTAGAGCTTTCTGTGTAGTATGCCTGGAATTGGTACTAGTTATATGCTGAAAGAGATATTGTAGCTTCATTATTTCATTCTAGATAATAAGTCGTAATACTAACAGGACGAACAGCAACCAGAAATACCTTTCTTAGTGCTGCAATTCGTAAATGTGGTGGCAACGAAGAGAAAGGCCGGACAGTGTACACTGCATTTGGCTCAGATGGGCAGGTTTATTCCTTTATCTCATTCTTCCTATTTCATGTTTTTTTTTGCCTTTTTGTGTTGTCTGTTTTTCACTCTTTTAAAGCTTTTACTTTAGGAAACAAAAAAAGAGAGAATGAAAGCCACATATTGTCTTTTTGATAATGGAAAAGCTCACGAGCCTTTTACACCTTTAGCCCTTGGGTGAATTCCATGATGTTTTTCATAGATTTTTTATATTGAATTGATTTTCATAGAATTTTTGTTGCTTGAAAGCATTTAATCATCCATAACTAATAGAACTTAGCAAAAGAGGAAACAATCTTGTGATTCCAAAACTTAAAAGATTTTAATCAAAGATCCTAATGTCATAGAAAATGAGCAGCAAGAAAAGAAGCAAAACAATTCATTGTCTATAGGGTGCACATTTTTGTTAATCAACCTTTCGAATGTCTCAGAGGGTGGAAGAATCTAGAATTATCATATTTCCCGTGTAATAAGAGTGAAACTTAAATGCATGTTGTCCTAAAAATCGTTAGGAACAGTTCAGCAGAATGCGGGGTGAAGAACTGCCAATCTGCCAAAAAGGGCTGTTTATTGAAGCATATGAAGTCAAATCGGACTTCAGATTCTCTGGTTTTACATTTAAAACGAACTTGGAATTCTTCTTGTTTTATATTTCAGAAACCTGCCTAAATTATCGTAAATCTCCAAAAAGATGGTGACAAGGACATTTTTGTGCCAGAGATACTCTCCAGCTCAGTATGAAAGAGATGTTGTACTAGTTCTTAAACATTTTGACTCAATCAAATTACCAGGGATTTTCGAATTAAAATTTTCACCGGACATGACTTTTCCCGGTAATATTCTTCTCTAATATAACATAAAATTCCAATATTTTTCATTTTTCTTTAAAAAATGGTTTTGGTTGGGAAATGCCCAGAGAATAAAACAAACCACATCTACTCATACAATAAAACAAACCACATCTACTCATGGATGAGGGTTCCCTTTTTCCTATCAGCTTGAACGACACGGCACTAGCTCCATTTCTGACTTCCGGGAGGCAGCTCCAACATCATACCTGCGCTCTTTCAAAACAAAAAGCCTGAAATGGCACCCAAATTTGAAACGGCCTGCATTTAAAAGCCTGAAATGGCACCGATATTTGAAAGGGCATACTTTTGGTGTCTACTCAATGGTAGTTTCTCGGGCGAATTCATTGACAGAGGACCAAAGCCAGGTTATGATTTTTTCCTTCGGCACTTACATCGGTGTTTACGAAGGCCATGGTGGACCAGAGGCCATGGTGGTTTGTGCGAAATAATCGACATAATGAGCACATCGGAAGTAAGTCATGACCATATCAAACTATCTTCGTCCATTTACCTTTAGAAATTAGAATGTCATTTGTTTATAACAATAGAATTTACAACAATAGAATTTACAACAATAGAATTTACGTTGTGATTAATTTATTGATACAAGTTTCACATCTGCGCGGTGGGACTTATAATCCCCGACCGTATGCTTTACACGGCCAATATTGGTGATTGCCGAACCATTATGGCCGTCTCAGCCTTCTGCTGCGAAAAACAGGAAGCCATTGTATCGGCATGTCCAAAAGGAGCTGAGAATGCTACATCCGGACGATCCACATATTGTTATAAAATCCGCCAAGTCAAGCAAGTTCTTGCATTATTGTTTGCCACCAGGTATTACAGTGCCATTAACATGGAATGCCATAATATGTTTTTTTTGCCTATTTAGGTGTGGAGGGCAGTCGGTGATTTTAATTTTAAAACAAACAAACAGTATCGCGTATGCCGCGTGAGGCCAGTTTTGATAGCAGAGCCCTACATATATTCGCGAGAGCTAAAGAAGGAAGGAAGATAAGCCTTTATTATTTGCGAGCAGGTAAATAGCCTGATCATGATTTAAGTATTGTTTGGTTAAATTTTGAGGGTTCCGGCCTGCAATTCAACTAAAAAAAATTATAATGTAATTAACTCATTTATTCTTTATCTTACAGTATTTTCTGAATTGCCAGTTTTAACATCTTAGTATCATTTTCCCAGCAATCTGAGTGCGAAGAAGCCTATCATGTGGCGAGGAATCATTTTTCCTACTAGGGTTTTGGAGTTTAGACCATCGTTGGAAAACTTGGCTTGGTGTGAGCCGTGGCAAGGCTAAGCCTAAGGGGATGGCAAGGAATCATTTTTTCTACTAGGGTTTTGGAGTTTAGACCATCATTGGAAAACTTGGCTTGGTGTGAGCCATGGCAAGGCTAAGCCTAAGAGGATTGCTTGGACTTGGTAAAAATCTCTAGCTATGTACTTACTTTTCCTTGATTTAGACTCTTCCTTGATTTCTGGGAATAACTGGATAACTATATATATATATAAATCTCTAAAAACAAATTTTTATTTTTTTGAATACAAAAAATTCCACCAAAAAATTTTGCCTAGATTTTACAAATCAAATTCAGAGAGTCTGAAAATCTCCCAACATTTCACAAGTCTGAGTTAGACTTGCAAATTTTTCTGGAGGTTTTGCCAAGCTTTTGTGCTGGGCTTACTTTACTTGGCCCCTTTATGAAACCAACTGTGTTAGGATTTCGAGTTGAAAGCGCATGAGGGAGTCGAAAAACCAAAGTTGTAGTATGGGCGTGCCTAGATGTGGGACGGGTGCCCGAGTTCGGCTAATGGTGAGTTGGAGGTGAGACGTTTGGTTATGTGCGACCCATCGTCGGTTAAAGGCACGCATAGGCACAGCCGCTGGTTATGTGTGACAGATGGGCAAACACATGTAGCAGGCACGGCGTGTGGGCCGGCGCCCACTCAATGAGACAAGTGACCGATGTGCGACAGGCGAGTCATGTGCGATGGACAAGTCACCGGGTGGTGCTACGAGTTGGTTGGGCAAGTTGAGTTGTGGACGGGTCGGCTGGGCAAGTCGAGTCGCAGACGGGTTGGCTCGGTTGTGAGATTTTGTGAAGAGATGCAACGTGTGGAACCAACAGGTTGGCCAAACGATATGTGGGCAAGCCGACCCATGGGTGGACATGGACCAAACCGTCCCTTGGAGAAAATACTTTCGGCAAGAGTGTATGAGTATGGCGTAGAGGTGTTGAGTGGAGGCATCACTGAAGTGCGAAGTATACACATACAACTGCAGAGATAACCAACCAAGAGGCAAAGGGCAAGTTTACACAATTGGGTCACAGGTTGGGCAAACGTTTAGACCATGGGTTGAGTTCTGCAGGGCGTCCGCACACATAGGCGAGCCGGGCCATGCGCTAGCCCTGGGCGGGTGAGCTTGGGTTGGGCAGCAAAACACAACAGTTTGGTTGAACAAGTTTGTGAACAGAAGTTCAGGCTTCCACTGTCAGCAGGGCTGCAATGCGTAGAGTTGTGCAATAGGGGGAATGCTGCGGCGACGAACAATTCATGGGCGGTGCGGGCAAAATCAGCAAAGCACTGGACGTTGGGCAGAAGTGGGGTGCTGCACATTAGTTTCGGCAGCACAAATTTGGGGTTTCCGACAGAACGCAGTGCAGACGGGTGGTAACAACAACACGATGGGTACAGTTGCACGATCGGGCACGACTGCCGGGCAACTTTGACAAGGTGTGTAAGCCGACCTTGGGGCGCTGCACGAATTTGTATAAACTTACATTTTGTAAAATATTTTGCAAATTTATATATAATTAGGTAGACTTGACAAGGAGTTGCTGCTCCCATATAAATGTGCGTAAATGTGTCTTGATGATGATTTTATTCCGCTGCATATATAATTGAAGTTAATTGAACAAGATAAATTGATGTAAAGTAATTTTTGTTGCATTATGAACACTTGAAGAATTTGGCTAAGTGTTGAGTAGGCATAGTCCGTGTACTTGAGTAGTGGTGAAACGAAAAAGTTCTGCGGTGCTGCACCTATCGATGTGTGGTTGGAAGACTACCACCGAGTAGGGGCATGGCAGGTGGTATCAGAGCTTGGATCAGGGCGAGCCAAGCTGATTTGAAGTTGTGAAGAAGTGATACACTTGCCACTGCATGACAGGTGGTATCAGAGCTCGTTTTGCAGAAAGTGGGCTTTATTGGTTGAAGTAGGAATACGACGGCAATGGTTGCAGTTGGTATTGAAGTTGAAGTACTTAGGATTTGGTCGTAGTGCGACATAATTGAGCAAGGGTGAAGCAAGGAGCTTGGGCCAAGTCGAACAAAGGAAGATGGAAGATGTAAGGGTTGTTCAAAAGCTTGAAGACATGACAAATTATTGGAAGGACAAGAGGCAACAACACTATGCAGCTCTTGTGCAAGAGTGGGAAGTCTTGGGGCACATTGGAGATGGAATAATGGATGTGCAGAAGGCCTTGAACAATCTTCATGGAAGGTCTGCTGAACTTGAGGAACTTGACAAGAAGATACAAAAGGGCAATCAAGGACTCCAAGAACTCTTGGATGAACAAGTTCACTTATGGGAGAGAAGTGCTAAGTTGCAGGATAACGTCAAGGGACTCAAGGAAGAGATTAGGAGGGACTTTCTTGATCGTAAACTCGTTGTTATAGAAGAAGCTGAGATTGAATACATTGACAAACTCGGAGATCACTACTGGGCCAAGTAGGATAACTTGTGGATGGTTGGGTCACTTCAAGTGGAGGAGGTCGATGTGTGCCAAGTAGGTACAATTGAGCAGCATGCGAAGAAGGAGAATCCTGATGGAACTCAAGCTAGACCAGGTTCGGATTGCTCAAATGAAACGAAAGGGGAAATTGCATACCTTAAGAGGACAGTCAAGTCGAGGCACAAGTCAAAAGACAACTTTAAGGTGGAATTGTTGAAGACGGTTGTTGAGATAAGACACAAGACAAGGCCTATGGAGGATGGAGGTGACTTGAGGTTGAGATTTGTGCAGGTGACTGTACATGGAAAGAAGTTTGCTGCATTGGTTGACACGGGAGCTACACATAGTTTCTTTAGCAGGAAGGCAACAACATCTTTTGGAATGAAAGTTGAAGTGGAAAGGGAGTTGAGTGCTTTCAAAGCTATTAACTCAAACACGAAAGTTGTGACAGGTGTTTTGAGGAACACACAAGTGAGAGTGGGTTCGTGGTTTGGAAAGTTGGATTTGAGGGTGATTGAGTTGGATGATCATGCTATGGTTTTGGGGCAATATTTCTTGGTAGTTGCACAAGCCATACCGATGGTGGACTGTGGCATACTCTTGATTATAGTTGGAGGGAAAACCATGATCGTGTCGATGACAAGGAAGAGTTGCTTGGGATATAGACCAAGGATTGCTTCAATGGCGTTGTATGAGAAGGACTTGAATGTGAAGCATGACTATGTGGAGCAAAGGGAACTTAGATGTGTGACTCAATTGACAAAGGAGAAGAGGATGGTCAACTTTGTTGCGAGAGCTATGAAGGAAAAGAAGGATGGAGGTGGAAATGCAGTTCCACCCATCATGGAGAAAATGACCGGTGCATCTTCTACTGGGAGACTTCACCATGAGGTTGTTGATGAGAGAAGTTTGAGTAATTCTTCTAAGGCAAGATGTAACGATCCATCTATAAATACAAAGAACGCAAGCATAATAGCAGGTATACGGTACATGCATATGATAGCTACATATGCATGTGTCGCATACACCGCACTAGTATTTTATACTAAATTGATTATAAGTGTTAAATACCATGACACTTCTTGGAATAGAAGTTCTACTCATTCATCAATATTGCGTAATGTATGGTTAGATCAAAGAGGATTATATATATTATATGCTCCAGAATATTGATAAAATTATTTTAATAAATTAATAAAATAAAGGTTAAATATTAATATAAATAATTAATTTAAAAAAGATCCGAGTATAAAGTTTATAATGTTATATTGAAACAAATATAAATAAAACAATGTGTTATGTTAAAAATATATATAACGTTATAATGTTCTAATGGTACGTGTATATCCAAATGTGATGGTCATATTAAAAGAATAATTAATAAATACTATATGGTTTAAAACATAAAGGGATTCATTCTCAGCCTGAAGGAAGACCAGGAGGGGATACGTGGGCGCAGGTCTGTCATCAGCAAGATGAGCGGTGGCTGCAGATGGAAGGGCGGCCACCGCCAAACCAGAGCATAAAGACCGCAGGACATGGATTGAGCAGGGGACAGAAAAACCAGGAGGAAGAATTCGGAAGGCAAGGGAATCAGCCATTGGAAGAGCTTGAGCGTTCTGAGGTTTTGGGCACGAGGGAACATTGAGCTTCTGTTAAGAAGCTTACTGGATTGAGCAGCCAGGCTCTACTCAGTCTGGCTGGGTGGATTCGATCTCTCGGTAACTGTAGCAGCATAGCCGGAGGCATCTTCAACTGTAGGAGTTCAGGTAGGTACCTCAATAGTCCCGTTAATTGATTTTGTCAGGTCCGTTGAAAATGTTACATGTTCATGCTTTAAATTCCTTACTATTTTCTGTACATCTGTTTTCGGCTCTTACATATGGTATCAGAGGGGTGTTCAAACCCTTTCGACCTCATAGGCCCTATGCTCGTGTAATTTTTGTGGTTGAATTCTGCTGCGTGAAAACATTATAAAAAAAACTTACGTTTCAGCAGCAGACCCGTCACCTGAGAGGTTCGAACTCTCGCAGGGAAACCCCATGTACTTAGCAGGCACATGCCTTCACCACTCGGCCAAAGCGACCGGTTAAGAAATTTACGGTTACATTTCTGCGGTTTGAATCTAAGACCTCATGTTTACAAGCGCTGCATGTTACCACTATACCACAGGACTGTCGTTGAATTCTATGTATTCACGGTTTGGCTTGTTGGTATGCACCTAAAATAGGTGGAGGATTGTTGAGGGTTTTCCCTTTCATCAAAAGGCGCTTCGATCGAATTCTTTTGAAGTTCCTGGTGATGGTCTCAATGTCGCCATTAGGCTTTGCTCTCTTCCCCTTACGCAATGGGGTATGCTTTTTCTTGTTTCTGCGCCATTGTATTTGTTGGACCACTGTATCATCAATTTTATTAACATTTTCGCCTTTTGCATTTTTTGTTATTCCTCTGTTTGATTTGATGGCTGAATTCGTCTCTAGATGCTCACTGTGGTTACCAACGAAGACCAAGTTTACGTATCAGTCTAATCTCCATGAAATCCCAGAAGAAATCATTATTAATCCATGCAGAAGACATGGGCACAACATTTTAGTGTGCACAACTCTCTGATTTCTTTTTGCATATTCTATGACGTTAAATCCAGGGGCTCTACCCCATATGCAATTACTCGTTTTGATCATTTACAAGGTTCTGTTAAAGTTTAATGCCATACCGTACACTGGGATATTGAATACCTTCATTGAAAACCATGGGATTTACTTGTTTTAGAATTCTGAGAAGCAATTCTAAGAAAGGTCTCAAAGTAGGAGCGATTCCCTAAGGCACATCGCAAGAGCATTTGCGTAAGTGCACCCTTGAAGAAACTCTGAATGCTGAACAAAAGGGAGTAAAGAGTTCACCACTCGCTCAGTCCAAAAGAAATGACGGACACTGCAGAAACTATACGCGAGTTCAACTGCCCTTGAAAGATAGTCATGTCAAAGCTGTTCAGACATGTTTTGTTAAAGAGACCCACTATTTGGTTCGGGATGAGGATTTTCAAGGGAATAAAATGGTGAATGAATATGTTCGTGAATGTAAAATTGGGAATGGAAGTTATGGTAAAGTTGTTCTCCACCGGAGTAACAAGGATGGAAAGGTTTATGCAATCAAGGTATTTCGAAAGTCTCGACTCTGTAAGATTAGAATAACTCATTCAGAAACTGCAATGACAAATTGGCTATTTAGAGCGTCGCATGCCATTTCATGTAACATAACGTATCAAATGGCAACATATCTATGACAACATCATCCTGGGCTTAACCACATGCATTACATTCTTGATTGCCAGTGCTCAGCGAGAATAATTGATATTGATTTCAATGAGTTACATTTCCTCTTAGTGAAAAGATACCTTTAGGGCCTGTGTTTACTGTCTCCATAGAGTGGATATATATTTTCACAGCGGTTCAGTTCCAGAAACCAAGGTTTTTGGCCCACTGCTTGAATGTTCGAGAGTTAGCTGACAGTGGCATTTTGGGGGCTCTAGTGTGATTATTTTTAAAATTATCGTCCATCAAAAGGAGCCACAAGCTTGCGATTTTTTTATAAATTTCTTTCAGGAATAAGATGTGGCTGTGAATTCTTCCGCCAAAGATCTATCAAATAGAATTCAGTTATTTGCATATGAAAACAAAGGCTTAGCATACAAGACCATTCAAAATGCCAGATTTATCAATGAGTTAAGTACTTTTTGCAAACCACTGACATCATAACACCTCTCAATCTGATACAAAAATTCCATTCTTCTGTGATATGAATTTACTTGACAGCTGTTGCCAGAACAGGTATAAGATGGGCCTGTTTATCAATCTTAAATCCATCATAAGCATCTGTCTGCACTGTTCCCTGCTTGTATTTTTCCATGCTTCGACATCTTTTCTTGTCTTCTTCAATCTTGCCTTTTATTGATCAATGCTTCCACACCCACCACATCATCTTCTTCCTCAAATGCATAGCAGCCCCTCCATTTGATTATGATATCAAAATCGCTATCACAGGTATCAAAGCCAACAACATTGTTTGAGTGTTGGTATTTCATCCCCAAACCCTTATCCACTATTTGTTGACCCTGATGCCAGTGTTGAAGCTTGAAATCACTTTTGCATTTCTTTACAGATACATTTTCTTCTTTCGAAGATAAGTACTTCCTCAGAACCCTCTTCACTATATTTTTGATCGAGTACATGGCATTTGTCCAAGCTTAAATTTATCTTTTCCTTCTTGAATTTTGGGTAAATGGATTCAAGTGAAGAATTTTGGCGTGATGAAACACTAGTCACATTTCCTTCATTCAGAACATCTGTGACTAAACTACTTTTATTTAGTTTCCTCATAATGGTTCCACTCTTCTCTTTCCCTTCATAGGTCACGTTTTCCTGTCAATAACAAATCGCAAGGCTTTTAAGTTTGACCAAACAAGAAAAAAAAATAATAAAATGACAGAAAGCCTCCTAACAATGAAATGAAGTTAGGGGCAATTAGAATTGCCTAAAATTATCATTATACTCACAATTTTGTATAGTGAACTTCAGGATGTTGGAAAATGGTCACCATTGTTCCGTGCATTTTATGTTAAATACGCTAATGTCAGTGGCCATGGAGTTTGGTTGACTATTCAACCAGGAAGCCAAGTTTGAGTAATCTTAGTGCAATGGTAATGAATTATGTCAATGAAATGTTGAGAACTGATAAGTAGAAACATTCATGTAATGTGTTTGAAGAACTCACCTTGAAACCATTACCTATGGATTGAGTTAATAAGTGGAATAACTCAACTTTTCTTGTAAGTCCATTTTTTTGTGGAAAAGTAAAAGTTCTACCTTGATCTGGTCATGTTGAAATTTCAGTGATTGAGTCATTTTAAAATGGGCTAAAGCATACAAGGCCAAAGTTCCATGGTCAAAGATCCCGTTAAAAGGTGGAACTATAACTTCCGGCAAAGTTCCACTTGGATTTGTAGAAAAAAATTCAGCCAAAAAGGTTGCGTCTGTCCAATTATTAACTTACTCCTTACCTTATAAGTAGACTGCTGAACTGTATCTCTTCTAGATTTTAATCATGACATGTCTATGGTAAATTTCCCAGCTAAAGGTCAAACTGATATGGAACCAGAACAATCCTTCATTTATATATATTATAAGTTTAATCCATATCTAAGTAATAAATTCAAAAATATAAATATGTGTGTCCTCCTTTAAAAGGTAATAGCTAGATTGAGGTGTGACGGGTATGTTGCCGATGTTCATTGTCACGAAGCATTTAACATTTTCATTTTGTGGATGTTATTTAGTAATAAACTTTAGATGATTTACCTTAGGAGCTGATGACTATACACTTCTGCATTACTTCATATTAGGATAGAATACCCTGCATTAGGACAAGGAGGTCGCGAGACCACCCTCCTTGACCTCGGTACCAGTAAGATAAAAATAGCAAAAACTATACCCGTTTATGAATGTGAAGTTGCAAAGAAAATTATATGTTATATTTGATTGTCTACCTCAAAATTTTTATAGAATTTTATTATGTATACAGGAAACATTACAATGGTAAGGACATATGAGCGACGACGATGTGATCGGGCGGCATCACCGCCATTAATGCCGCCACCGTCGCCATCATCATTCCCATTGCCACCACCATCACCATCATCACCACCAAGACCATTATCAACATCAATCGCCCCAGCGCCAGAGTATCGTGATAATGAACTCATTGGAGGCCTTATTTGAGACATTAAAAGAATCAACTAAGGCTAAGACCAAAGAGGAATTTCAACCTTTAGCTACCAGTTCAGCGGAACCAAAGAATTTTGAGCCCCAAAGATCAAAAGAAGACATTTCTAGGGAGCTTCAGTAAATTAGACTCCCAGAATTCTCAAAGGTCGAGCAGGTGAATGCGCTGAAGCATGGTTAGGAGGGATGAACATATGCTTTAGATTAAGAGAATATTCTTCTTCGGCAGAAACAAAAATTGTTCTATTTCAATTAAAGGAAAGTGCCTTGATTTGGTGGGGAAATCTGGAAAAGTAGCTGCACCTTACATTGGATAATGTCCCTTGGGAACTATTTGAGGAAAGGTTCCGCGCAAAGTATTTACCTCCATACTTTCAACAACAGCAAGCCAGAGCCTTTCATACATTAATTCAAGGAAATAAAATAGTGGAAGAGTACGAGATAAGGTTTATGGAGCTTGTAAATACATTCACTACTTAGATTCTGATGAATGTCAAGCTGAACGCTTCATATTTGGGTTAAATCCTTGCATCAGAGCCTTGGTAAGCATGTGGAAACCATCATCAGTAGCTGAGGCGGTTGAATGTGGCCGTTATGTAGAAGAACACCTTGGAATCAAAAAAGATATAGGGCCAGTAGGACCTTTACAATCAGGATTTCCAGGAAAGACTCCCCGAAACTTCTTCAGAGGAGGTAGCTCGAGGCCACCTTACGGTAACAGGTTTACCCCAAGAAATATAAGAACAAGAGCTCCCATGGCAGTAAACACTATAGCCGCGGAATCATCAAACACCAGTCCATGAACATCTCGAGGGACTGCCAGTAGAGGAAGAAATTCGAGAGGAATCAACATGAGAGAACGAAGTTCGTTCTCTAGAAATTCACGTCCTGATTCAAGAGGATCAACGCAGCTTAATTGTTGGGCATGTGGGGGACCGCATTTTCAACGCGATTGTCCAGAAGCTTCGTCGAATATGTTGCATAGGATTGGAAAGGAACCGATATCAAACAATCGAGGTAATCATAGAATTCATGTAGTAGTTAGCAACGACCAGGCAGCGCATCAATCCACTGTAGTGGAATCTTCAGGTATTATCAATGGTATAAAACTCAAAGTCTTATTTGATACTGGTGCCACAGATAGTTTCATTTCGTCATATGCATTAAACAAATGTGGGTTGGCAGCTCACAGACAAAATGATTTCAATCAGGTGGAAATGGCCTCAGGAGAACTCCAATCCATGGGCTTAAGTGTGGATCAATGCAAAATTGATCTAGGGGTCTGTACGACTAAACTGAAAGTTTATGTCACAGCCTTGGGAACTTATGATCTTATCATAGGTATGGATTGGCTTGAAGCTCATTAAGCTTGGGTAGACTGTTATGGGAAAATAATTCTAGGTATGAATGATGAAGGAGAAGTAATCCAAATTCAAGGAATCAAGAGGAAGGTATTTTTACGCTACATATCAGCAATGAAAATGAAGCGTTGTTTAAGGAAAGGATGTCAGGCATATGTAATTCAAGAAGTAAGCGAAGAAAACGGACCATCCTTAGGACAATATCTCGTGTTAGCTGAATTCCTGGATGTATTTCCAAAAGAACTACCAGGATTACCCCCAGTAAGAGAGCTGGATCTCACTATTGAATTAAAACTAGGTACTCAACCAATCTCTAAAATGCCTTATAGAATGACAGCTCCAGAACTTCAAGAATTGCAAATTCAATTGAAGGAACTACTGGATATAGGGCATATTCGACCCAGTATATCACCTTGGGGTGCTCCTGTAATTTTTGTAAAGAAGAAAGATGGATCTTTAAGATTATGCATAGATTATCGAGACTTGAATCGAGCTACAGTAAAGAATGAATACCCTATGCCTCGAACCGATGATCTTTTTGATCAAATGAAAGGAGCTGCTGTCTTTTCAAAAATTGATCTTCGATCAGGCTATCATCTGCTAAGAATTTCTGAAAACGATATTTCTAAGACTGCATTCCAGACACGTTTTGGACATTATGAATTTACTGTGGTACCATTTGCATTAACAAATGCACCAACAGTATTCATGAATCCTATGAACAATGTTTTCCGTGAATATCTTGATCAATTTGTACAAGTCTTTTTAGATGATATTCTCATCTATTCCAAGAATAAGAAAGAGCATGAAGATCATTTACGGATAGTATTGTCCTGCCTTAGAGAACGTCAGTTGTATGGAAATCTATCCAAGTGTTCATTCTTTCAGGAAAGGATTCATTATTTAGGTCATATCATATTAGGTGAAGGGATTTTAGTAGATCCTGAGAAGGTAAAAACGATCATGGAATGACCAATACCGAAAAATGCACATGAGATACGAAGCTTTATGGGTTTAGCCCGTTATTACCAAAGATTTGTGGAGGGATTCTCCAAAATCGCAAAGCCGATTACAACCCTTCAACGTAAAGGTGTTAAGTATGAATGCACTGAGGAATGTAATAAAGCATTCTTTGAACTCAAAAGACTACTCACTAGTGCACCAATCCTAAGAGTCCCAGATATGGACAAAGATTTTATGGTATGTACTGATGCATCTAAACAAGGGTTGGGTGTAGTGTTGATGCAGGATAGAGGAGTGATAGCATATGCTTCCAGAAAGTTAAAACCTCATGAAGAACTCTATGCTACTCACGATTTAGAATTAGCCGCTGTAGTGCTAGCTTTAAAGATTTGGAGACACTATCTAGTGGGACGAAGTTTTACATTTAAAAGCGATCATCAAAGTCTACAATATTTGTTCACCCAAAGAGACTTAAATGCCAGACAAAGGCGATGGAGTGAATTCCTAAGTGAATATGACTTCGGAATATCATACATTAAGGGAAAAGAAAATATAGTAGCAGAAGACCTCGGATATTTTCTCTCATACCCATTAAAGTAGACTTAAGACAACGAGTATTGGAACATCTTATAAAAGACAGCTGATATTTAAAGGTGAGATAGAGTCTTGAGAGTACAAAGGCAAAAGAATCTAAATTTGAGGGATATGAATTAGAAAATGATGGAATCTTACGATTCCATGGAAGGATGTATATTCCTGCTAATAAGGATCTTCGAGGCACTATCCTTGGGGAAGCCCACAGAGTAGTATATTGTGCTCATCCTGGAGTAGGGAAAATGTATGCGAATACCAAGAAACTCTTCTTTTGGTCAGGCATGAAACGTGATATCACTCAATTTGTTGCAAAATGTTTGGAATGTCAGCAAGTAAAAGCAAATCATTGTTACCTAGCGGGTCTCTTACAACCTCACGACATTCCTATGTCTAAATGGGAAATCATTTCTATGGATTTTATCACTGGGCTACCTCTTACTTCTCAAAGACACAATGCCATTTTGGTAGTAGTGGATAAATTAACAAAAAACACCCATTTCATTCCTGTAAGAGATACTTACGATGTTGCTGACGTAGCTCGAGTATTCATAAATGAAGTTATCAGATTTCATGGAGTACCTAAGAAGATTATATCCGATAGAGATTCGCGATTCACTTCTAGATTCTGGATTTGCATGCAGACAGCCTTAGGAACTCAACTAAATTTAAGCACTGCTTACCATCCTGAGACTGATGGGCAAACAGAAAGAGTAAATCAAGTACTTGAAGACATGTTGCGAATGTATGTTATGGATCAGCAATCACACTGGGAAAAGTACTTACCCTTAGTCGAATTCGCATACAATAACAGTTACCACAGTTCAATTGAAATGCCTTCATTTGAAGCATTATACGACAGACCTTGCAGAACACCGTTAAGTTGGGACAGGTTAGAAGATCGAGTGATAATAGGACCAAAATTAATCCATGAAATGGAGGAACAAGTAAGACAAATTAGACAACGATTAAAGGAAGCACAGGATAGACAAAAGAGTTATGCTGATGCTCACAGAACTGATAGGAGGTATGAAGTGGGGGATCAGGTTTTCATCCATATCAAACCGAATAAAAGTACTATTCAATTCGGAAAAGGGACAAAGTTGTCACCCCGATTTATTGGACCATTTAAAGTTGTGGAAAGAGTTGACATGTTGCCTATCGTCTTGCCCTGCCACCTCACCTGCATAGAATTCATAATGTGTTTCATGTTTCTGTATTAAGACATTATATAGCTGATCAATCTCATAACCTTCAATGGAAGGAATTGCAGGTATCGGACGAGGGAGTTGTATTGTTCGAACCATTACGTATACTGGAACGTAGGGTTCGACAGCTTAGGAATCGCCTGGTGGACCAAGTTAAGGTCCAATGGGACAAATATAGTCTTGGATCAGCTATTTGGGAAAATACAAAGGACATATGTCAAAGATACCGTAATCTATGTCAATTTTGAAGAACTTTAAACTATGTTTAGTATATATTTACTTCACTGCAATCAGAGATAGAACCATTTTGAATGATTATATATAAACGTGAAATTTTGTGACATAATATATGTTTAACTTTTGCTGTTACATGGATACCAAACGATATATGTTGTTGATCTTACTAAATTATAGTTGTCAAAGTAAAGTTTAAGGCAGTTAATTGATTTTACTTTTGATAGAAATTAAGATACTATAAAACTGTTTTATTTATACAGGTCAATATGATCAATGGAATAGAAATTAGGGAATAATTACATTTTGAATGAAAGTCAAACGACATGCATGGAATATGGCAAAATATGTTATACTGTAGTGACATATGTGAATAATACATGAGTTATTTTGATTATGCTGATGCACATTTTACGAATGTATGGATAAGTGTATGATTGTAGATAATAAACAGTTACCAGGATGATCATGTGATGACAGAACCTCAGAACAATTAAAGCTCAAAGTGATTCTATGATAGGATATTAGCCCTAATTCTACTGGGAGGGGTGGAGGTGTTGCCCACCATTTATCCTCCGATCCCTGGAGTCATGGGAGGACTGTGTGAATCACGCTCCCCTAGACATGCGATGATGACTGTCGGATGCCTACTGGGAATGAAGTCAGTATAACTGATGCTGTCACCTTAGAGTTTATGAATGGTTAGGTCAGTAAAACTGACGCCATGGCATACTCTAGTAGAGGACGGATAGGATGGGAGTGGAAGAGATTAGGAATGATAGGATGATTTTAGAATAGCTTGGGAACTTGGATAGGGCAAGGCATGACCATTAAAATCATAAACCTAAAACACTAATTTTATAGTCTCTTTATATTAAAATATATATTTTTTTTACAAACCTAAGAAAGGTGTACTAATTAATATCATAAGTAATTAGATAAAATAAAAACTCTAACTTCAGGACGAAGTTTTCTGAAAGGGGAGTGTATGTAACATCCCATCTATAAATACAAAGAACGCAAGCATAATAGTAGGTATACGGTACATGCATATGATAGCTACATATGCATGTATCACATACACCGCATTAATATTTTATACTAAATTGATTATAAGTGCTAAATACCATGACACTTCTTGGAATAGAAGTTCTACTCATTCGTCAATATTGCGTAATGTATATGTATGGTTAGATCAAAGAGGATTATATATATATTATATGCTCCAGAATATTGATAAAATTATTTTAATAAATTAATAAAATAAAGGTTAAATATTAATATAAATAATTAATTAAAAAAAAGATCCAAGTATAATGTTTTATAAATGTATATTAAAATAAATATAAATAAAACAATGTGTTATGTTAAAAATATAGATAACGTTATAATGTTCTAATGGTATGTGTATATCCAAATGTGATGCTCATATTAAAAGAATAATTAATAAATACTATATGGTTTAAAACATTAAGGGATTCATTCTCGACCTGAAGGAAGACCAGGAGGGGATACGTGGGCGCGGGTTTGTCATCAGTAGGATGAGCGGTGGCTGCAGATGGAAGGGCGGCCACCGCTAAACCAGAGCATAAAGACCGCAGGACATGGATTGAGCAGGGGACAGAAAAACCAGGAGGAAGAATTCGAAAGGCAAGGGAATTAGCCATTGGAAGAGCTTGAGCGTTTTGAGGTTTTGGGCACGGGGGAACATTGAGCTTCTGTTAAGAAGCTTACTGGATTGAGTAGCCAGGCTCTGCTCAGTCTGGCTGGGTGGATTCGGTCTCTCGGTAATTGTAGCAGCATAGCCGGAGGCATCTTCAACTGCAGGAGTTCAGGTAGGTACCTCAACAGTCCCGTTAATTGATTTTGTCAGGTTCGTTGAAAATGTTACAGGTTCCTGCTTTAAATTCCTTACTATTTTCTGTACATCTGTTTTCGGCTCTTACACAAGAGATGGAGAAGAGTATGCAGGTAGAGATCCCGTTGGCATTGTGGACTATTGCAGGTATGCTATGGGCATATATGAATTTTAGTTGACGAAGGAAAAGCTTGGGAAGCTTGGATGGACACAGGAGGAGGTTGTTGCTATGCACGAGTACTTAAGGACATGACAACAATCCGATACATGGGTGGATGAGAGTCAGGGAGGCAACTTCGTGGCCCTTGTCATGCACTAGACCTTTGGAGATAGGTGGGTGCAATACCTTGATGTAGAGATGGGTGATTACACCACCACGACAAAGGGGCCTTTAGGGAAGGGCCTCTTATACATATAGAGATGATGCTTGGATGGGTGTGGCTGTTGGGACATCACCATGATCAGCACATGGATGATAGCATTATGAACAACATATTGCAGATGAGATGGAGACTATTCCATGGACCTGGATATGGCTTAGTAGAGCATTAGATAGAGATGGGGTGGATTCTTGATTGAGTTGATGACATGACATGATATTATAGAAACGACCAATGGTGGCATGAGAAGGAGCATTCTTGTGTATTGGATGTGATAGTTGGACTGATCACCCGACTAGTTCGAATCATGGGGGCATGCAGTGCATTGAGCTATGTTTGAGATATGTCGAGGTTTTACCGACATATGTTGGGTTGGATGGAGTATCATGGCAGGGATTCACTTTATGACGATACATGGTGGATTGACACGATATATGTTGTAGTGATGGCATTGTGACAGGTAGTTGATGACCATGGATTGAGGAGACTTACCCATACATGGATTCATGAGCCTTAGTGAAGGTTTGTGCGATAGAGAGTAGAGTTGGGCAGCATGAGCATTTTGTTGGCGCTGATGACACTTTGTGACATTATGGAGTTTAGACGAGAGATGGGAGTTGTCGAGGAAGACAACCTTATTTAACGCAGGGGAGGATGTCAGGACTTCGAGTTGAGAGTGCCCGAGGGAGTCGGAAAACCGAAGTCGTAGTACAGGTTCACCTAGATGTGCTGCGAGCGCCTGTGTTCGGTTAAAGGCGACTCGGGTGGAGCATTCGGTTATAGGCGACTTGGAGGTGAGACGTTCGGTTATGTGCGACCAATTGTCAGTTAAAGGCGCGCAAGGGCATAGCGGCCAATTATGTGTGATGGATGGGCAAACACATGTAGCGGACGCACCACGTGGACAGGTGCCCACCAGACGAGACGAGCAACCGATGTGCGGCAGGCAAGTCACCGGGCGGTGCGACGAGTCGGTTGGGTAAGTCGAGTTGCGGATGGGTCAGCTTGGTTGTGAGATTTTGTGAAGAAACATGACGTGTGGTATCGACAGGTCGACCAAATGATACATGGGCAAGCCGACCCAGGGATGGACAATGGACCGACACATCCCTTGGAGAAAACACATTCAACAAGAGCGTATAAGTATGGCATAGAGGTCTTGAGTGGAGGCATCACTGAAGTGTGAAGTATAACATGTACAACCGCAAAGATAACCAACCGAGAGGTGAAGGGAAGTTTATATGGTTGGGTCACAGGTTGGGCAAACGTTCAGACCACGGGTCGAGTTCCTCTGGGCGTCCGCACACATAGGCATACCTCACCATGCACCCACCCTGGGCAGGTGAACTCGGGTTGGGTGGCAGAACATAGCAGTTCGATTGAATGAGTTTGTGAACAGAAGTTCGGGCTTCCATTGTGCAGCAAGGCCATAGTGCGGTAGAGTTGTGCGGTGGGTGGAACATTGCGATGATGGATAGTTCATGGGTGGTGTGGGCAAAATCAACAAAAGTGCCGCACGTTGGGTAGAACGGTGGGGTGCTGCATAACGGTTGTGGCAACACGAATTTGGGGTTTCTGGTCGAACGCAGTGTAGACGGGTGGTAGTGGCAGCACAATAGGTAGAGCTACACGACTGGGAAACTTTGGCAAGGTGTGTAGGCCGAACTTGGGTGGTTGCACGATATTGTGTAAACTTACATTTTGTAAAATATTTTGTAGATTTATATATAATTGGGTAGACTTGACACAGAGTTGCCCCTCCCATATAAATGTGTGTAAATGTGCCTTGATGATGATTTTATTCCACTGCATATATAATTGAAGATAATTGAACAAGATAAATTGAAGTAATTTGACAGTTGACTTTGTCATTGTTTTGGGCTGACTTTGACCTCCTGATCAAACCGAGTTTGATTGGGGAAGATCAAGCTATTTTGAGGACATCCTATTGCTGCTTTGACCATCTTTGACTTTATGGTTAGCGCTGATTTGACTGTAGTTGACTGCAGATTTTGACAGGGTTGTTTTGACTTTGAATTTGGCAAGTCAATTTGACTTTTGTACTCTCTTTTTGCTGAACATTTGATATAATAATAAGAAGATTTGATCAAAGGGTTTTCCCCACATTGGGGTTTTTCCCTGGCATCCACCAAATCTGGTGTTCTCTTGTCTTGGCTTGTCTTTTGCTTATTGTTTTATGTTTTATCTACTTTTGCTGTCAATGTGATTAATGGTTAAAGTGATTACTATTGGAAATCTAAATTGGAAGTTGTCATTGGGCTGCTAAAGGAGCATTGAAGTAATTGTGCTAAGCATAGAACATCCCATTGTTAACTAAAATTAACATGGTATCAGAGCACAGGTGAAGACAAAGCCCAAGCAAGAGAGAGAAAATCAATCACTAAGAGAGATTTGTTTGATCTACCTTTAATGGCTTCTACATCTTACTTCAAATCCAAGGATACGCTCAAGGACAAATCTAACTATCATGCATGGAAGATGATTTTGGACTTGACTTTGGAAGAGGATGATGCCATAGACTATGTGAAGGGAAGAGTGGTGGAGCATCCTTTAAATGCATCTACTGTTGCAAAGATGAAATACAAGAAAGGTGAGGTCAAAGCTAAAAGAATCATTATAGACTCTATTCAAAAGCATTTGGTTGCTTATAGTTCTGATTTGGGAACATCTAAGGAGATGTATGATAAGCTGGTTGGGATGTTCAAAGTGAACAATGAAAATCAAATCTTTTTTCTCAAAAATAAGTTGCAGGATGTCAAGATGGATAAAAGGGAGTCTATCCAAACTTACTTCGCGAGGATTATAGAAATCAAGAATGATTTTTTATCTATTGGAGAAGTTATTGCTGACAGGGAGCTCACTCTCATCGCTCTCAGAGGTCTTACAAGAGCATAGGATGTGTTTAACACCACCATTTTCAATAATGACATGATTCCTAGTTTCGATGAATCATTGGCTAGATGCACTCAAGAAGAGACGAGGATGATGGAGAGAGACAAGCCTTCAAATGGAAATGAACCCACTGCTTTCTCTGTTCATGCTAAGAGGAAGAACAATGCTGGTCCAAAGAGACAAGGTCAAAGATTCAAGCAAGGATCAAAAGGAGGAAGAAAAAGAAGGTGCTACAATTGCAACAGGTTTGGCCATTATGCCAGAGAGTATCCTCACAAGAAGGATACTCCAAGGGATGATGACAACAACAATCACAACAACTACAAAGGCTATGGCAATCAAAGGAACAACATGTTCAACAATAAAGGAAAAAGGAATACTTTCGTTGCTCAAGATGGAAATGGTCGACCTCCCAAAAGGACAACAAATTGCAGGTATGAGGAAAGTAATGTTGTAGGAAAACAAAAAGAATTTTATCTTATTTCCACTTTATCTACTGCCTCTCCTTTGGATACTTTGGATCATTGGTTAATTGATAGTGGAGCATCAAGGCACTTCACTGGGCACAAGGAGGTCTTCTCAAATTTGGTTGAAAAGAAGACTACCTTGGAAATTATACTTGGAGATAACGCCACCTATCCCATGAAAGGAATAGGTATTGTCACTCTTCACTTGAATCAAGGTCAAACCATTCATCTACAAGAAGTGTTGTTTTGCGATAGAAGATAAAGTGTTAATTTTAGGTATGTTCTATGTTAGAGCAATTTATTTAATTTCTTTTCCATATTAGCAATCACATCAACATAAAGTAAACTGCAGATAGAACATATATAAATCGCAGAAGATAAGCCAATACAAGAGGACACAAGATGTGGTGCAAGCCAGGGGCAAACCCCACAATGTGTGGGGAAACCCTTGATCAATTATTCTTTTATGTTCTTCAAAGTTCAATAGAGAAAGAGAGAGAGAGAGAGCATACATTTACAACAGAAATCAACTCTTTGACTTATCTAGATCGAGCATAGATCATTTCGTATAACAATGAGATCAGTTGAAGACATTCTGCTTCAACTGATTCTCCAAGGTGACCCCTTCACCTATCATCGTTCTGCATCTCGTCCATTTGCTGCACCTTACTCTGTAGCACCATCATGCTGCACCTTACTCTGTAGCACCATCATGCTGCATCATGCATCATCATGTTGCTCATGATCTCATACATCACGCTGCCCATGCACATGCTGCCCATGATCTCATACATCATGCTACCCTTGTATCATGTTGCCCATGATCTCATCTATCATGCTGCCCATTCATCATGTGGCCCATGATCTCATCTATCATGCTGTCCATTCATCATGCTGCCCATGATCTCATACATCATGCTGCCCTTACATCATGTCAATTGTACCCAATACTACACCGTAAGATTTGCATTAATAAAGGCTTACGATCACCCAATCAAGCCTCCAAATTTGCTCCCATAGGCTGCCCAACAATCTGATCCAAAACTAGTCAACTTCCTTGACCCAACACAAGGCACAAATTGCTGTTCCAATCTGTTTTTGTTGCTGTTCCTAACTGTGACTGGTTAGGGCATCCATATGCTGCAACAACCCTTAACCAAGTTACTAAACAACCTTCAAAAACTGCAGCCCACCCTTGTATAAGTCCTCTGCCTCCACGCTGTTGATTAGGGCTCAATCTAGCCCCAAAACAATTCCACGCAATAACTTTTTGTGGGGTTAGGGCTTGCGGCCTACCATAGGTGGCTTCCTGTACCCATGGCTTGCTGAAACAAAGTTTCTAGCCCACACATAATATTCAAAACAACCCAGAATTTGTCTTCTTTATTGTGGTCTTTCTGCTAGTTAATTTTCACTCCAAAATAGTCATAGGAATGACCTAAATGTCCCTTCTTCCTTCACTGGAAATGCCCTTACTTTGACTACGGCTAGGGTAAGGCTAGATCAACCTTTAGAACAATGCATTCTCCTCTAGATCTCTCTGTCCACAAAACCCAAACACATTGAGAGAGATCACAAGAGATGCTTGTCTAAATGTGTTCAAGTCCTCTTCTATTTATATTAGAAACGAAGAGGTTGAATAGACATGACGTTTGGGCTTCTAGAGCCTACATAAGATGTTGGTCGACTTGATAATAATTCCATAATCAAAATAAATTCATATCTTCATAAATACTTATCGGAATCAGATGATCTTTAGATCAATCCTACACCTCTTGACGAGAGGGATCCAATAAAAATATCAGCTACCATGAATAAGATGACCCACATGGAGTTTGGCCCTAGTTGCCAATTTTAACATAAAGGCTTCAAGGTAGCATTCATTGATGGAAAGTTATGTATTTGGCAAAGAAACCCTAAATATGCTTTTACACTTGGATTTAGGGTTGAAGGTCTCTATCAAGTTGGAGGAAGTCCTTTGGGAGCCTTGACTTGCGATACTTCTCTTCAATTTGAATTATTGCACTGAAGATTTGCTCACCTTTATTACAAAGCCTTACCTAGGGTAAGGAAGATGGTCACAGGTATGCCTGAGTTCATCATGAATAGTGTAGGAGTTTGGCAGGATTGTGCAGCGAGAAACTTACAAGGGGACCATTCCCTTCAAGTGAAAGTCAAATTACTGACATTCATCAATTGGTCCATTCTAGTCTTTCTGGTATGTTGCTTGTAACATCATTAGGAGGATACTTATACTATGCAATTTTTGTGGATGACTTCTCTCACAAAACATGGATCTACTTCTTGAAGAAGAAAGATGAAGTGTTCAAATAGTTCTGTTCTTTCAAAGCCTAGGTGGAAAATCAAATAGGGAAGGAGATCAAGATATTGAGGACCGACAATGGAACCAAATATGAATCAAATGAATTCAATGACTTTTGTAGGGAGGCTGGCATTAAGAGGAAGGCAACTGTGCCATGCTCCATGATCAAAGTCTACCGAAGTACTTATGGGGAGAAGCTGCCAACATTGTTGTGTATGTTCAAAATAGGAGCCTGCATCAAGCACTGGATTTCAAGACACTCGAAGAAATTTTCACTGGTAACCTGATGTTTCTCACTTTAGAATATTTGGTTGTCTTGTGTATTTTCATGTGCGTAAAGAGAAAAGAAACAAGTTACAAGCATTTGGGAAGAAAGGTATATTTGTGGGCTACAGTGAAAATTCAAAGGCATATAGAATCTATTTGCCTGGACAAAGAGATGAGGAAGTTAGCCATGATGTCACCTTCGATGAGGATACTTCCCTTGGGAAGACTTGAGATCTCCCCATTCCAAGGAAGGATAATAATGATGATGTTGTGGAAAAATAGGATGAACCTCCTTTAGATGAACCTATGCCTAATGTTGAAGGGTCGATGGATCCCATTGATCCCCAACCTAGTGATCCCTTTACCTCAAAGAAAAAGACCGTTTTGGCTCAAAAATGCTTTGGAGATGCTGAGAGACATATTGCTCCAAGAGGACTTTCCGTGAAAGCAAGAAGCCAAATAGGTATCAAGGGTACTTAGTTGCTATGAGTACTATTGTTCAATTTGCGCCATGTACGTTCGAAGAAGCCATAAAGCACCAAGTTTGGAAGGAGGCAATGAATGAGGAATACGAATCTATCATGAAGAATGATGTCTGGGACGTGGTTCCTAGACCCAAGGACAAGTTTGTGGTTACTTCTAAATGGCTTTACAAAATCAAACATGGAGTTGATGGGAGTGCTGAAAAATATATGGTCAGGTTCATTGCTCGAGGCTTCTCTCAAAAGGAAGGAGTGGACTATGACAAGATATTTGCACTGGTTGCCCGATATACCATTATCCAAAGATAGGTCTTTAGATCTTGCATTGTAAATTTCCTTATTGACATAAGCTGTAAGTGATTCAACAATATCAAGTTAATGAATCCTAGATAAAAACTCGGAACTGATGAATAATATAATGTGATCGGGCTGTGGTCCTATTTAAGAAAAGGAAAAGATGCTTATCACCCATAATGAATAGTGATTTCCAGATAATAGACCCTACATGTATAAAGTCTCCATTATTTCTCTCGCTCCCTCTCTAAGATGGAGCCTACACTAGATGGATGTTAAGATTGCTTTCTTACATGGCTCGCTTAAGGAGGAACTGTACATAGAAAAATCTGAGGGGTTCGAAGTACAAGATCGAAGGACATGTGCGCAGGTTGAAGAAAGCCTTCTATGGGTTGAAGCAATCCCCTAGGGCTTAGTATGAGAAGATTGATAGCTATCTTATGAAACTAGGATTTACTAGGAGTGATGTTGATCCTAACCTATACTTCAAGGTTGAAAAGGACATTCCTTTCATTTTGGTCCTTTATGTGGAGATCTCTTTCTGACAGGTGTAGATCCTCTCATTTATCAATGCAAGAGGGATTTGGCTTCTCAGTTCAAATGAAGGACCTAGATCTGATGCGCTACTTCCTAGGCCTAGAGGTTTGGCAAAAGCTAGGTGAGATTTTCCTTTCTCAAGGAAAATACATTGTGAAGTTGTTCGAGAGATGTGGGATGGTGGATTGCAAGTTTGTGTCTACTCCGATTGAACTCAACTTCAAGAAGCTATGTGGAAGTGTTGTTGGGCCCAAATTGGCAAACCCTTCCGAATATAGACAACTTGTGGGGCCCTGATGTTCTTGGTAAACTCTTGTCCTGACATATGCTTCACTGTGAATACATTGAGCTAATTTATGGTCGAGCCTCATCATACATTCGATTGTTGCTAAGAATCTCTTGAGATATCTCCGTGGCACAATTAACTATGGATTGAGACACACTGTCGAGAATTTGAGACTACATGGATACACTGAAGCTAATTGGGTTGGCAGTGTGGTGGATCGTAAGAGCACGTATGGATGTTGCTTCTCATTAGGGTTTGCTTCAATTTCTTGGATGAGCAGGAAGCAAAAATTGGTTGCTCTAAGCACCGTCGAGACTGAATACATTGTAGCTAGTATGCCCTGTTGTGACACTGTTTGGTTGAGGAATCTCTTTAGAGAGCTATTTGAGCACGTGTTGGATACTGTTGTGACCTTCTGCAATAACCAAAGTGGGATTCGCCTTTCAAAGAATCCCGTGTTCCACGACCGCTCCAAGCACATTTGTATCGGTACCACTTTATCCGAGATATGGTACAATGGGGAGCAATAAGGCTCTAACACATCAAGACTAATGAGCAAGTCGCAAACATCCTTACGAAGCCCTTAGGGAAGGTCAAGACTCAAATTCTTAGCCTTCCAAGAGAGACTTGGAGTCATTGAAATACCCTCCTATGAGGGTCTCGCTTGAGTTGGACATTGAGCTCTGGGAGCTCTTGGGGCCTTGGGGTACTTCTTAGAGCTATGAGTGACCATAGGGTGAGAGTTTCACCTTCCCCTATTGGTGCGTTGTGTACAAGATGAGTGGTTCACCTTCCCTTGTGATACCCCATGATGTTTGACTGTGTGTAGGTTGAGTGGCTCACCTTCCCCTATGATTGTCATATGCATAAGATGAGTGGTTCACCTTCTCCTATGGCATATGAGCAGGATGAGTGGTTCACCTTCTCCTGCTGACGCCCTAACGTAAATCCTACCATGTAGTTTGGGACTCATGGGAAGTACCTCTCATTTGGCCAATGAGTTGGGAAACATGAATTAGGACCATAGCACTACCAATGGACGCATCATGTATTGTTGTACTCCCTATGTCTAGGATGCATGGTGTTCAACAACTTGTTCTAGGATCAAGACTAACGTTTGTCAATGGAGAGTGGTAAGGTCTTGTGACTCACTCTCGATTGATTCCTCTTCATTATTCATATCAGTGTTCAACAGAGTAGAGATGAGAAGAGACACAAAGATGGTTCATTACGACAGAATGGCATGATGATCGATGATTGGTAGGTGGAATTCTCCCTAGTTGAGAGGGAGTGTTAAAATTGGTAGCTAGGGCCAAATTCCACCTTGGGACAACTCATTTGATGGAGATGATGATTGCATTAAATTCTTCTTTTTGAGAGGACCAAAATTGATATAAAGATAATCTCATTTAGACAAGCAGAAGTGTGCTTTTGAATTTATGCCCCCACATGTGCAAACTGTCAAGGTCGTCCACATCGTCTTGTAGGCTCAGAAAGCCCAATGGATGTGTCACTTCACCCTCAACGACTTGTATAAATACAATTGACCTTTCTTCTCATTTGGCATGTTCATCACTCACACATTCTGTCTCCTCTCATTGGTTCGTACAACATTGGGCATTCTCTCTCTCTCACACGTGTGGAACAAGGAGGATGAATTTCAGAGCTAAATTGCAGGGTCGAAAATCTCATAAAATTTTGTAGTTTGACCAACGTTGACTTTGACCTTCCAAGGAGAGTTTGACATCGATATTTTGGGAGATTATATGTTTGGGCAGGCAACATATTTTTGCACACAGATTGAGGTATATTGAGCACTTTGACCGCAAACCAAATTGTAGGTTGACCGTAGATTTCAGGACAATAGTTTGACCATTGACTTGTTACTGTTTTGGGCTGACTTTGACCTCCTAGTTAGGCCGAGATTGACAGGGGAAGACCACGCTGTTTTGAAGACATCCTATTGTGGCTTTAACCATCTTTGACCTTTTGGTTAAGGCTGATTTGATTGCAGATTTTGACCAGGCTGTTTTGACTTTGAATTTGGCAAGTCATTTTGACTTTTGTACTCTCTGCTGAACATCTGATATAATAATAAGAAGATTTAATCATAGGGTTTTCCCCACATTGGGGTTTTTCGCTGACATCCGCCAAATATGGTGTTCTCTTGTCTTGGCCTGTCTTATGCATATTGTTTTATGTTCTATCTACTTTTACTGTCAATGTGATTAATGGTTAAAGTGATTGATATTGGAAATCTAAATTGGAAGTTTTCATTGGGTTGCTAAAGGAACATTGAAGTAATTGTGCTAAGCATAGAATATACCATTGTTAATTAAAATTAACAAACACTCAAGGAAATTATGATTATTAGGAATATGTCAAGGTGCATCCATCCAAAAGTAGAGAAACAAATGCAAGCATGGAAATACTCCATTGACAACCTAAATTGAAAATGGAAGGACTATATTAAGATCTTACTCCTTAAGCATATGTCTAAATATTTCAACAATAAAAGAAATCACAATAAAGATGTAAACTAAGTCACCTAACACGATGACATAGGACATGGAGGACATGGAAATACGAGTGTCCAACACAAGACGTGACGACCCCGGAAATAGGACATGTAGGGTACATTATATTGATGGCTCTAGAAATAGGACACATAGGATATATTATATGGAAATAGGACGCGCAGGATATATTCTACTAGTGTCCAACGCAAGACACGACGACCTCCGAAGCAAGATCTGTAGGATACATAATATTGACGACCCCAGAAACTGGACACACAGGATACATCTATGTGCCTTGTTTCTGAGGTCATTGATATAATATATTCTACATGTCCTATTTCGGGGTTGTCGTGTCTTGTGTTGGACTCCATGTTGTATTTTCAAGGTCATCAATATAATGTATCCTACGTGTTCTATTACTAGGGTTGTCGTATCTTGTGTTGGACACTCGTATTTCCGTGTCCTCCATGTCCCATGTCATCATGTCAGGGGACTTAGTTTATATATTTATTGTGATTTCTTTTATCGTTGAAATATTTAGACATATTCTTAAGGATTAAGAACTTGTTTATATATATATATATATATATATATATATATATAGAGAGAGAGAGAGAGAGAGAGAGAGAGAGCAAAATATAACAAATTTGTGAATTAAACATACAAAGATGAAATATAGACAAGATTCAATTTTTTTAAGAATTTAGAAACTAAAACATTTACATGATGATGATACAAATTTAATCATAAAATAGTACTACATCAAGGATGATGAAATGACAAACACACAAGAAAATAGAACTATAAATTGCAGTTTTCTCATTAAGTCATCAAAATAAAAAAGTTTTTAGTTTTTGTAGCTCAAACAGGGTTTCTTGTCTCAAATGGTGTCTATGAGGCTAGGAACACAGGTGGATTAATTAATTCCAATACCCAGAAACAATTTCTAAGTGAAATATCTTAACTAGATTTCATCAACTAGTTTAATCATTTTCCTATGTCTAACTTAGGTAAATGGGTTAATTAATTGAGATTAATTGAGACAAATTGATTTTGCTATAGTGACTTCTAGAAAAGTTATTTGAGGAAGTCAAATTTATCTTAGTCATCGACTGGAGTTAAATTGTGGTTGCTGATTAGTTAGTGAGAGATTATAAGAGGAACTAGATGGGGCTTTTGGGTATCATTCGAACAACAATTTTTGTTGTGATAGCAAGGGCATAGTGGTAGCATAGGAGACACGAGCAATGGGATTTTCAGCAGGAGAAATTGAGCAGAGAATTTCTCGATAAATTCTTCACAGTGATTCTAGTTTGAACCCAGAGTAAGGAGGAGGTCGTTCTGTAGGAGGAAGGCCGAGTTAGGAAGTGTGAGTAGCTAGAGGCTCATTTTTGTTGCCAGTTGCCAGAACGATATTCTGGATGCAGTCCGAGTTGGTTAGTTGAGTTGTTGGAGGCCATATTACTCACAAGATTGATTTCTTGTAGGCAGTGCAAGTTTCTAGGAGGCCAGTTCATATTTTCTAGTTTGTCAGTGTGAGTGGTTGGAGGAGGTGCGAATTGCCTAGGAGAGGCCGAGTTGATATGCAGAGGCAAATTCTTGATTTCCTAGTTCAATTTGGTCAGTGATAGTGAAGAAAAAATTACTGGAGCTTTGCCAATGAAAGGCAAGTAGTTTATGTAATCATTGATTTGTTGGAGAAATAATATAAACGCTCATCTGTAGAAATGGTTTTCCCTTCAGGGTTTTTCCAAGGTCTATTTGTTCCCAAAATATCAATGTCCAATTTTTATGTGTTTTATTTTCTTAGTTCTTGTGATTAATTTTTGGTGAAATTGCAATTGTGTTTTTATTTAGTATTTCCCATAAGCTAATTTCCAAAAGACAAATAATTTCCGAAGATAGAAGAATAATTACCAATAATTACAATAAAATTTTCACATGGTATTAGAGCAACTTAGTGAAGTGAAGATCTAATGGTAGAAGAGGCTCAACGCAGTACACAGATCGAGAAATCAAGGGTTTATAAAAGTCAGTGCGACTTCTTCAGATTTATTGGAGTTTCGTCTAGTTTTCGAAGGTTTTCAGAAATGGCTTTAGTGAGATTGATAGATTAGGACAAAATGGATGGAGCTTCTAACTTTGGTGTCTAGAAAGCCAGGATTTCATTGTTGCTAGAAGAGAATGGTCTCAAAGAATATGCGACCATTGTTATAACTGTATCAACAAGTCGAACACAGCTCATAGCATACAAAAGGAAGATGCCAAGTTGAGAAGAATAATTCTTGATGGGGTTATGGATCACATTGTTCCACATATTGCAGATTTGGATACAATAAAGAAAATGTGGGATGCCATTCTAAAACTATTCCAAGATGCTACTACAAACAAAAACTTGATTCTCAGAGAGAAGTTGAGAAATACCCGAAAGAATAAGGGCGAAAATGTTGTTAGTTATCTCACTAGAGTTCGACTAGTCAAGGACGAGTTGGCAGCTATCATAGATCAATTAACTGATGATGAGTTCCTGAGAACGTCCTTGAATGGATTCTCAAAGTAGTGGGATGTATTCGTTCAAGTGATCAATGGAAGAGATATGCTACCAAGTTGGGATTGTTTGTTGAGTGATTTCACTCAGGAGAAGCTTAGATTGAGTCTTGTCAGTGGCAGCAACAACAGTAAGACCTATAAACGTGAGGATGATGAGAACGTGGCTCTAGAAATAAAGGGCAAGGACAAGAAGGGCTCTAGTAAATTGTCCAAGGGAGAGAAGAAGAAAAAGGATTGAGTAAAATCAAATGTTTTAGATGTGGTCATCAATGACACTATGTTAGTTAATGTCCAAATAGGAAGAAGGGTGACAAGAAGAAAGGGAAGTAACATAAAGCAACTTCGGCAGCTATTGATGAGCTCTCTTTGAGACTTAAGGATGAGTTCACTCTCATAGCTTTCTCTCTAGCTCTACCTCCACAAGTGTCAGGTATGTTCGTTTTTGTAGCATCAAAGGTGTTCTAGTCTTGAAACTCGTGGAGAGGATAAAACCAATGTTGTGAAAATCGCAATTTTATTGTTTTATCATGATTTTTTCGATAAAACGATTTTATCGCGAATTTTATACGAATTTATCGTGGGTAATTTTTTTTGCACGATTTTTATGAAATTATCGCGATAAATTTGAATTTATCACGATAACAAACGAAATTATCATGGGGGTCTCTGGCAATGAGGTTTTATAATGTTTTTTTTGGTTTTTTAAGGGATGCTAAATGTTTGAAATGCAATTTTTTTTAAAGAAACAAATAATTTTTGAGTGGGGCAGCTTAATGATCAAGTCTAGGCCCTAGTATTGATATGCTATTCATGGTAAGGTTAAATTCTTAAAGTAAAAGTGACATTCTCCTTAATCTTTATTTTCATCCTTTTCCTTAAATTTTTAACATTACCATGAAATGACTCAGGATGTTTGAGAGTGGTTCTAGCCTCATTGGATTTCATATGGAGAAAGTAGAATTTTAGATTTCATTCAAAATCCAACAGACTTATCAGTTTTTCAGGATTTTAGGATTGGGAGATTGTAATGTTTCCAGGTGACACCACTTGCCCGAGCTACCCCTGCCACCAGTAGAAGACGTGGTCTACCTCCTATAGCTCCTACTTGTAGTTCTTCAGCTTCTAGAGCATAACAGACTCCACTACCAACTCCACCAGCACCAGCATCTACAACTAGAGGGAAAGGGAAAGCTGTGGCATTTTCTCGCAAGAAGGGTAGAGGAAATCAATAGGATTAGACTTTAGTTATTTTCTTCATTTTATTGTATATGACATTATGACATGATGAGATACATTATTATATTTTTTGTTGATATTTTGAGGCTGGGTTGGGACTCAGGAGTCAGGACTTACTATTCAGGACATGATTCAATGTTATGTGTGATTTTAGCACTAGAAATGATATTAAACATCTTATATATTAGTTCTTTTATCATATTTATGTGTCAATGTATTTATTTTATGTTGTAGATGGTTTAGATCAGTGTGGAAAAAGTCGGGAAAAAATCGGGATTAAATCCCGATTTTTCGATTTTTTTGGCTGGCCGATTAAATTGGCCGATTTTTTGCCAATTTTTTCCCAGTTGAAAAAGTCGGGATTAAATCGGGACATTTTCCAAAAAATCGTGGTATTTTTTTAATGATTTTTTTTTTTGTTTGAAAAAATCAGGATTTTATTGAAAAATCGAGATTTTATTGAAAAAGTTCGGATTTTTAAAAAATGAATATTTTTGTATTTTTTTTAATTTTGCCGACTTTTTCGAAAAACTCCCGACTTTAACGATTTTTTCAACTTTTGGACCCTTGCGGATTTAATCCCGACTTCGACTTTTTCCACATTGGTTTAGATATTAAAAAAAATTGAAAAAAATTGAAAAAAAATTGAATATTTTTGTACCAAATGATTTTTTCTCGATTATTTCCGATTATTTCCCGATAATTACGATTTTTTTCCGATTTTTTCCTCGCGCCGATATTATCCCGATAACGATTAATGCAACATTGGATAAAACACAAAAGTTCTCCATAACCCATAAATCATTTATGGAAATTCCACCTAGAAGTTTCTCAATTAGATTATTAGCCTATTTTTAATTATTTCCTAAGTAAACTTAGGAAAAGGGGTTAATTAATTGAAATAAGGTGTGAATCATCTAGAAACTCACACAAGTCGACATGGAAATAATTTTAGCTATCGATGAAGTTTTAATTTTGGTCACTGGAGGTCTAACAAAATATTATAAGAAAGTCGATGGGTAGATGAAGAACACACACAAGAGATCGATTTATTTGGAGAGTTTGATTTTCTAGAGAGCAACAGTCAGTTGCCGGAAGAGTTTGAGCTTTAGAAAGGAAGTAGAGACAGAGGGGTAGAGATAGTCAAGCCGGAGTAAGATTTTCCAAATTCGGCGAGTACATTGCAGAGAGTCTGAAATTTCTCTAGGATGCTGTGTAGAGGCAGTGTAGAAGCTTTAGAAGGCAATTTGATTTTGCTGGGGTGAAGCTAGTTATCAACTCCAATGGACGGAAGATATTTCTAAAGTGCTGGAGAGACAGTTTCCCAATCAACAGCAGGCATGATGACTTGATTTGCAGAAGTTCCAAGGTGTAGCATTTGAAGGACTATGCAGAGGTGACGTAGGGCCTGCACAAGGCTAGGTGCATGACTTGCTTTTTAGAGGAAGTGAAGTGCCGTGATTGCTCAGAGTGAAGGTAATTTCCCTCAAATAATTTTTGCCAATAATTTCTTTGCGGAATTTCAAGTTTTCGACATCCAGATTGTACTCAACTTATTTCACTGTTGCTTAATAATTAAAAACCTTAGCTGCTGCATCGGATGTCCCAAGTTGGGTTTTTCCGAGGACATTTGTCCAAAAATAATTGTGTCAATTTTTATGTGTGTGTGCTAGTGTATTTCTCAGTTTCTAGTTTATCTTCCGAAAAACATAATTTGGTGAAAATTGCAGTAGAGAATTATTCGTTGTTTGTATCGGCAAATAAACTATTAATTAATTTACAGTTACAAGAATAATTTCCAGTTGCTACAATAGTTGAAAATTTCACATGGTATCGGAGAAAGGTTCATCGTATCAGTAGCTCTGAGATGAAGAGGGAGAAATTTGTTGTTCAGAAGAAGCAACAACACAAATTCTCTAGGGTTTGCACAGGGCCTAGCCAGGTAGTGCGAGAAGCAGAGCAAAAATTCGATTTCCAGTTGCAAAGTGATAGGAGAAGTTCGAATTGCTTAGAGCAGGACTCGAGTAGGTAGAGTTAGAGCTGGGAAGTAATTCCAGAGAGCAATGCAACAGAATTGTTGAGAAAATTTGAGCGGAAGAGGAAGAGAAAGAGCACACAGAGATAATTTTTGTGAGAGGGTTTCTAGCCTAGAAATCTGATTTTCCTAGTTGCAGTCGACAATGACCATAGGAAGTTCTTCTCACTCTAGAAGGGAGTGCAAGTAGCAAATTCAACAACTAAACAAAGGAAGAGGGTGTTTTTTTATTAGATTTAGAGATAACCACAACTGGGCTTAGAGATCAGGATAGGTTGGAGGGAGCCTGCAACTATATCATCTGGAAAGCTAAGATGTCCTTCTTGATGAATATGGCCTAAAAGCCTATATAGATAATGTGGTTACAGTTCCCCAGGATGCGGATTAGCTGAAGGAGTACAAAAAGAAATGGCGAAGGTGAAGCAAATGATTGTGGATGGAGTCTGAGATCATATAGTGTCACATATATCTAGCAAGAACATTGTCAAGGAGATGTGGGATGCTCTCTCCTAGCCATATCCGAGTTTGACCGAGCAACGAAAGATGTTTCTCCAGGAGAAACTGAGAAGCATCATGATGGAGAAGGGTGAAGGCATAGATCCCTTTCTCATCAAAATTTAGGAGATCCGTGATCAACTTGCACTTGTTGGGGAGGCACCTCAACTGATAGTGCTTGTACGATTAACACTAAACAGTGTTTGAAAGGAGTGGCAAGTGTTTGTCTTGTTGACCACTGGAGTGGCACCTGATGATTATATGAAGGCTCCATGTTAAAGGATGATCCAGAGGACACTTGTACCATCAGATATCATCAATAAACATAGTTTTTTAACTCTATTTCTATTTTCTCATCATCTTTTTTGTACTCAGATTCCACACCCTGCGGGGAATTGTAATAAGTGATACTAGTAATGATGAGTTTTGAGTCTGTAACAGGCCTAGGATGTTGGGACTCGATCAGAAAACGAGTACACCTTGGAGTGTTTTTTAATCTGGTTAAGTATTCCTTCTTTTTTAGAGGCAGATAATTTGCTGGGTTTTTCACTCACTTTTTACCCGAAAGTTGGGGTGACGATTTGAAGGTTGAGCTCCTAACACATCTTAGTGTCTAGAGTTGATGTATATTACCATACTAGATCACACAAAAAATTTCGTGGAATTTGGTTAGGTCTAGGTAGTCATTTTTTAATTTTTTAGATTCTGCATTGCGAAAATTGCAATAAAAATTGTATTTGTAATGTAATAAGTGATGTCTAGAGAAGTTGTATGGAGTATGAGTAATGAAATTTGCACCTCTCACCCTCAACTTTCTTCTATGACACACTTTGAGAGGTTAAAAATGTGTTTTGAACCTTCAAAACCCACTTTTTCTAAGTTTAGTGGGAAATTTGACAATTAATTAAGCTAGAAAATAAATAAATGGAGTAAAATAAATATCCACACATGCTAAATGTTGTTGAAATGAGGTGGAAACTTATGGGGGAGTTAAAGTGAAGTCTCAAGGTGATGTGGACTTCTAAAATCAAGGAAATGACGTGCTCAAATAAAATCGAATTTTTGGCATTAAATGAGAAAGTTGCTTACTTGGGAATTCAAATTTGTGAAGTTAATGCACATTTGGTAGGATTTGGGAGAATATTTGGTGGATATTTTTGTGTGAAATTCTCCCCACATGGGTTACCACCCATATACACTTGACATTCCATCATAAAATTCGAATTTGGCACGTAAGGGAAGAAAAAATTGATGACCACTTGCCAGAATTCAATTTTTAGTCTTGGTATTGGAGCTCCATTCAACAAATTCGAATTTATCCTTGTGATTATCACCTCATGCCACTTCTTTAATCACTCTACATCGGGATTTGCTCCCAACTCTATGTAATGAAGCCATGGGCTCTCATATTGTATCTTTAAAACGATCTATTGGGCTTACGAAGACTACTGGATTTTGTATTCATTTTCATATAATAAAGAGACTTTGGGGTATTGTTGTGTTAGTGTTCTCCTTCCATTGTTTGAAGTGATGTTATTTCAATTGTTGTGTTTTACATTCTACATGTATGTGGATTATGATAGTTATCATTTTGTCACTTGTTTGGATTAACATATGCAAGCTATCTTGTATGGTTTTGGGGTTAGATAAATACTCTAGGAAGAGGAGCACTAGAAGATTTTTGGTGAAATTTCTAGTCTTCTCCTCCATTGTATAATCTAATTCTTTTATGATTGCTGACATCTTTTTCCAAGTATGTATAGATCTTTAGATTTGGTTGAAGAATTTACTTGGGCGTGGGGTAACTCTCCAATAGACGAACAAACTCCTAAGATAAAGAATAGAAAGACCCAATTGGTTTGCTTCAAGGATCTCATTAAACAATTTTGAAAGAGGGGTTTTCCTTTCCTCTAGCCTACTAAGATCACATAAATTTAAATTCAATATTTTTCTTGATCAATATCTTGTGCTTTCAAAGATTTTATTTGCTACCTAGAGCACGGTTTTAACTAGACAAGTATGGAGTTCTACTTGCATGTCTTGGTCTAGTTCTTGTACACTAATTGTAGATTATCATTTTGACTCTTTCATGTCATCCTTCCACTCATTTTGGATTTGTTTTGCAGCCCCTTTTGAGCAGATTTACTAATTCAATCTTTGTGGTAGCTTGAGGGAGTTTTCATTCGAGACATTTAACAAGTTATTTGCAAGACCTTTGGAGTGTTTTGAGACAAAAATTCAAGGAGGTTGTGAGTATTTGAGGCATCATTTCTTGAAAGGTCGAGTTCTACTTTGAGGACAACATCCTTCTCTCACTAGGCTGTGGGCTAGAGGAGGGTTAACCTCTTACCTTAGCGCTGAATACAACTCTCTTCGTGGCTGATTTGATTGCTGCAAATTTGTTTCTTGTATTTTCAGATTTTTCCAAAGACTCTCTTGTAGTTGTTACTTGAAGAGATCTAGCCCTTGGAAGTGGCATGTTGTAAAAGACTCCTTTGGTTTCCTTGGGAAGTCTTCTCAAAGGGCTTTCTTTTTCTCTCTTTGTAACCAATCTCTAATAAAAAGTTTATTTTTTCTTGTGAGGGAGCTTGGGATTTTTCCCATGGTATCTTTTTTCCCCATTTAGAGGGAGGATCATTGCTTGTGGGTGGACTAATCTCTTAGTTTAGTTACTCCAGTTTTCTTTGTTAATCTCATTGCTAAGCTCATTCATGCATGATTAGTTTCTTAACGTAACACTCACATCCATTTTCATTTTATCATACATTTGAGATTGGTTTATGTTTTCCATTTCCATTTCTTGAATACTTGTATGGGGCAATCTACTACAACACATGCAATTTTTCTTTAGATGCAAGCAAGTTTTTTATATTTACTGGGCAAGCTTAAACTAGTTTAATTTATCCATCTACTTTGGTTTCACAAGTCTCTTGAGCACATTGCTTTATCATTGTCAATTTATATTATGTGGCATTATCATTATTGTTGGGTCTTTCTTGTGTCACTCCATTGAAGCAATTTGGCATTGATTTCATTTACTTGCAAAGCAACATATTTGGAACTTGTGGAGCTATATTGAGCTAACTGTTTCACTTTCCCTATCCATTGAAAGATATTGGTATTGTTTATTTGAGCATTGTCTTTATTTTGAGCACTAATATCAATACTTTTTTGGAAGCAATAGCACTCACTCATGCATTTCATCTAGGAATTTTAGTATAAGAAGGCTTCCAAGCCAGGCCCCAAGCTTTCACTAAAATTAACCTCCAAGCATAAGCTTGATTGATAGAAAGTATAAGAAAAAAGACTTTTTTGGAAAGTTCTTCCATTTGGTACGAAGTAAGGTAAAAGCGTTGTGACCTATTATTATGAAGGTGACTTGTCCCCTTGTAGGAACGAAGGCACACGCTGACTCGCAAGACTTAGAGGATAGGTATCGTTAATGACGCCTCTGTGCCCTCGCCCTCTCTTTCTTACAGTCACCCCAATTTTTACCCTTTGGTAAGAGCTCAAGAGGAGAACTTCCCATTTAGATTAAAAGTAACAAAGAATAATTGTATTCAAATCTAGTATAGGTGCATCTCATTCTAATACATCTTATGATTTCACTTGCAATTATCCATTTTATTTGTCATTATTGAATATTTTATGTTGGCAAGCATTGTTTCATTTTCCTTTTGCAAGTAGAACACTAATTGTTTTTCCTTTTGCAAGATATCTCTATATTATTTGATTTAGGCATTGATTATATATTAAAATCATCTTATATCTTGTATCAATTATTGTGTTAACATCTTTGTCTCTATTTTAGGATTGTTTTGCTTTCATGTTTTGAAGTATTCTACTTTTGTTTTAAGCAAATATATCTTTCATTCTTGTTGAGCAATTTATCTTAAGGCACTGGTTTTATGGTTTTAATATGTTAATTATTTTTATTGCTCATAATTCTTAAAAGCAATCCACTTTCACTTTAACATCTCTCCTAGAACCTCACATTTCTTTTATCTTAGTTTTCCATATTACGGACCACCCCCCATAGCTAACCTAGGAGATAGCTTAAACAGAGAGAGAGGTGATTTAGTGTGACAGTCCTTTTTCTTAGTTCCCTTCCACCAACCACACCTTGTGGGGTTGAAGGCTTTTCTCACTGACTTGTAGGTAGGTGTAGGCGGCAGGGTCAACATGTCCAAAATATCTTGGGAAGAGACACATTGCCTGGATGGGACAGGATGCGGTCCGATCTACAACAGGAGTTGAGTCGAGCTCTAGTAAAGAGCACCATTAGCAGAAGCTACAGTAAGGGCACGAAAGGTGAGAAGGAAGAGGAGAATATGACCCTTGCATCAAAGGGTCCGAGTTAGGGATAGGGGAAAGAAGAAGAACGACCTATCTAAGGTCAAGTGCTTCAAGTGTGGCGAGCTTGGCCACTACATTATGTAGTGTCCTCTCAAGAAGAAATACAAGTAGGAGAATCAAGACCAGGTGACAATGTCTGCAGAGACAGATAAGTTGTCCTTCGGTTTGGAGGAATACTTTGCCATGATAGCAGCTATATGTCTAGGAGTGAGGTGGGGCGATATGGAGCTATAGTTCCAGAGTTGCGGATTTGGGCAGGGTCCAGTGAGGTGTCCTCCTCATATGGATCATTACTTTGCTAGACGGGCCCACTGTATTCAGTAGCAAGATGGATTAGTGTTAGTGATGCAGTGAGATTCCAGAGTGACAGTTGTAGACTAGTGGCAGTGAAATGTTGAGTAGTGCAGTGCAATGTTGGCAGCAAAGCAGGAAGCTCAATAGCAGAGTTAGTAGCAACGTAGATTCCTTAGTAGACAGTGCAGGGGCTAGTAGCATTCAGGACTCAGGAGACAGATGTAAGAGCGACAAATGATTCAGTATTTATGATGCTTCTCAGTTGTAGTAGTTGCAGTAGCAACAACAACAGTTGAGAGGGAGCTGCAGTGCAAACGCAATGTTGGCAGCAGTATAGGAGTGTCAACAACAACACAGATCCATCAAATTTGTGCAGTGGTTGGTGGGCAGTTAAGGTTTGCATGCATATAATTGGAGAAGTTAAAAATATAATTTTACATGCATTTTTCAGCCATTAATTAGAGCTGACATCTAGGGTTTCTATTGTTATATGTGTTTTTAGTCATTGAAAATTGTTGTGATTTAGTCTCTTGTTTATTTATTGAATATCCCTAATTTAACACTTGTCTATGACAGAATCTGGAACAGTTTTTCTATTGCTGTTATAAATCTTTACATACTGTAAAATTTCTAATTAAAACGTTTCTTTACAACAACAATGCGTGTTTTCTTGATTGCATGTGTTTGGTACCTATTTGAGTTTCTTTTGGACTATCCACTTGAATGGTAATAATGCTAACCTAAGTTCACCCGATTTGGGTGAATGGGGTAGTTTTAGAAGCAATGGTAGAGAACTTTCAAGGAAGAGAAGTTGGTAAGATTGGAGATTATGCTTGGTTCAAATGTGAACTTTGTGTGAGGCGTTCAATGCCCAAACTAAAGATATTTGAAACTTAACATGGTGAGTGTGATCCAATTATCTGTTAAAATCCAAGCTCATAAGACATATATAACATAACTAAGAATTTATTGCTCAAAATTTCAACATAAAAGACTACCACAATGAGATTTGAGATTATGTATATATACCATGAGGGAAAAGATAAATCGCATGAACCATGGACATGTAAATATAAATCTCTTCAATCACCCCTAATTTATCATAACATGTATCAAAATCCATTTCACAATTTGCAGCAATTTAATGTGATATTATTGGCATGATCAATCTTCAAGTAAATCTCATCATCATGACTTAGAATGCTAGCTGAAATAAAAAAATTCAGTGTAACAACAATAAAAATCACAGATTTATGTGTGTTAAGCATGCACATTTATCATTAGATTTGTCTCTTAAAACAATATAATGTCCCCTGCTGGTTGTGGAGTATAACAAATAAATTTAACTTAAATGTTCAATTATACTCCATATTATATGCAGAGCTGTTTGTTTTTATGTCCATAAATTGCACGTCATAAAAATATAAAATTCAACACATTGATTTGCAATAAATTAGCAGAATTGTAAATGACATAGTTTTGTAATAAATTGACAGTATTTAAAATAACCATTGTATTCACCATGAGCCACTAAAGTTGCACTTTATCATCTAAATCTGTCTATCGTCATTAATTTTTATTTACTGTTTTGACTGGGACAACAAAGAAAATCTAGTTCTGAGTTAATTTTAAGAGACCAACAACATTATTTAGGTAAATTGGAACCACCATTCAATCACATACCATCCACTTGATCATATTTCTGATTTTTTTAGTTAATTCTGTTCTCCAAAATGTGAGTTTTAAGAAGTTAAAGTTAGCTGATCTATCTTCAGAAGATTTAGAAATAAAACACCTTTAGATCAACTTGATTTACTCTTTCAAGCTAATAAAAATGTGATTAAAATTTAGGCATGATTAACTTGAAATAAATGACTGAGCTCGTTTGGAATTTAAACCTTATGTTTACTAGTTTAAAATAAAAAGTTATTTATAAAAGTTTGAAATTTAAATGTCATAAACTTGCTCAAATATAAATAAGTGAAAGAAGAAACTTTTGATTGGAAATTTGAAAGATTTAGCTTATTTTTAAAATTTAATGTGAGATGCATTCCTTCCCTTGATGTTTCTCTTCCTCAAGCTTGAGTTCCTTAATACCTTGAGGTATAGACAAGGTGGTCCAAGTTTGTAGATTCAACTACCACCTACTCCACATGAAGCATTAATTCATAGATGGAAAACCAATGTTACTTGGGAGTGGGAGTGACATTTTCAGAAGCTCCCTGTTTGGGAGCGAATCCCGGAGCGTTTTTT